>DWJN01003898.1:0-13022 GCA_018248895.1 Carystus phorcus
ATCATATGTTTAATAGGCAGCGATCGGTACCATACCCATCTGGCGGAAAAGGTCGCGCTCAGAGTTGGTGGGGAGGGTCACTTGGCAACCTGCGGCCCTGTCATCACATCACTCGGTGACCTGCCTAAGGCCCCACATCGTAAACTATTGGTTACGGTGAAGGTGATCATTTATTTAAGTGGGAGGCTGTATACGGTTAAATTGGTTTCAAATTTTATGACGATATGTGTTCCGATAAGGCCCTTGAGTGCTAGTATTGAATTTAGTATCTTTCTTCTCACTTCTGACTTAGTCAGCAACGCATCAGTGCTGCCCCTGAACTTGTAGATATCCATGGGCGACATAAGTGGTCATACCGCTTACCATTACATAAAAAAACCTTATGTGTGTTTGTAATGGTTTATACCGGAAATCCCCACCGACAAATCTCTACCAGATGGGAGTGTCATATTTTTTTTCCAAAAATTCCCACTAATAAAACTATCTCGGCTTAGTAGGGATTTCTGGAAAAATTACTAACAATCCCCACCAGATTTTATAGTTTCAAAATTAATAAACAAGGGTATTTAAATGACGATTTCATCTATTTTAATGGTCGATCCTCTTTTTTTGTTTTGAGACATAAAATAAATGAAATCAGTCCATATTTTAATTACATCAGATCGTTACTTGCTGACGGTGGTGTCACCTATACAATTAATAAACGATTTTACTTTTCAATTAAGGCATAAATCGTCGCTTTGGAAGCGAAAGCAGCTTGTGGTATTTTATTCGTCCCACATGTATGATTATCTCGATATTGATGCAATTTGTACGTACTCCGAATATATCACCGGCGGGAATAACGTGAGATAATTCACGAAACATAATCCTTCCACACTGGAATTCGTATAGTAATGATTGTTAAATTCCAGATCATTTACGCAACTGTTACGAGAATGAGAATAATAGGTATGCCTTTTACTTCTTTAATTACTTTCTAGCTTCCTTCATTCGGAGGCTGTCCTTTAATAATATTATTTTCTTTCACCTTTTTAATATAGGTATAGTTGTGTGGCTTGAATTAAATTTACATTCTAGCTTTATGGTTCGAAGGCTGCCCTCAAATAATATCAGTTTCTTCCACCTATGTAAAGAGATATTTATCTTGTGGGTGACTTGAATTCGATTTTAGGTTTAAGATATTTATATAAGTTACTAGTAACTAGCAACAGCCCTTTTCAATTTGTACAATGACTTATATGATAAAAAAGTCGATCGCGATGTTGGCTGATTGCTTTTTGACAGGTAAAGCATCGCCTTTAGTGTTACATAATCTGTGATATGAGGTATCAGTAGTATATGTTGTTATGTACATATACCATACTAGTAGAACCGGTGAACTTCTTCTAAACGTGGAACATTGGTCGAATATTGGTCGTAGCGTTATATTATATATAGACTTACAACATTCCTCGGTAAATACACTATTCAAACATGGTACAATAGAAGGGTTCATACATGCTAATTTTTCGGCTATTTGCATAAAAAAATATAAAGGGTAACATAATAAAGAATTCCAACAAGTGAAACGGGCAGAATATTTTTATAACGTATCGCTCTGATAATATTGCGGCAAAAATTACTGAAATACTCGTTCGAAGTATGCTTTGCCGAGTGTAAATTCTGGTCCCTTGACAACTTTTCAGAGAGGCCTCCAATTACTGGAATCAGGAAGTAAATCGGCTCGTATGACGAGTGTTCTGTGGGAAGAGCAAAAACTTCGCAATTAGGGACCTTTGTAATCCTGAATTTATAAACATATTGTTGTTGTTTTAACTACGTTTTCGTACGGTTTAAAATACTCGCTTTTAATACGTTTATTTTAGACGACATAATATATTTAGGCGTGATTTTAAATATAATGAATGAAAAATAAAAACTTTTAAAAATCAAGATTCTATTTAAATAAAAAGAATAAAATAAACTTTTCTTTAAAACTTTTGCTATCAACATATACATACGTTATTACACTATTTATATATGTTGGATTTACAGTGACGTCACATAGCTAATCATGCATTGTCATCCAAACTAAATGTGTATGCGAAGTTCTAGCTCGATCGGTTGAAGGTATCTGCTTCAAAATTGAGTTGCAAGATTTCGCCCTTACAGAAAGGAGTTTTTACACTGTGGAGAAGAAACTGCGAAAGCCACTCCATAACACATCTTTCAAACTAATAAACAACGTAATACACATAAACCAATTCTAAACTTTGCGGAGTTTGGGGCATTATTACCAGGCGTCCTTATCATTTATATATTCATCTATATTGTAGTAACTTTTACGTACACGCCGTGTTTTCACATGTAGCTTAAACTTTCCGGTAGGTAAATCTTTGTTAATTAAGTAACATTGTAATTTATAATAGAATATTTTTATCAAAACTTTAGCATTATTTTCAATGATAATCATAATCATTATGGGGAGAGGTTAACTGTTATTAAAAAAGAATTAAATTTATTTCGCTCGCTAGACCATAGCACATGATGTATGACGAAATATGTTTCCCATTAAATCAATGGTCAAATTCAGAAACCTGATAGATTGCTACGTGAGTGATCCTTAAGATTACCGCTTTTTATCAAAAGTATGGAATACGAAAAAGGAAAGTCGTAGTAGTGCCATGGTAAAAAATATATCTTTCCATGTTTGCATTTTGTGGTCAAAGAGCCCTATGATGACTGCCCGCAACCAAAAATCTATAAAATTAAATATTCCAATAAAACCCAAAAAAAAATATCCAGTAGGTACAGACTATTTTGAACTTTGTAGAGCTCGCGATCGCAGACAAGAGGCACTACACTGATCATGATGTCGAGTTTCGAGAATTAAATATTACACGCTGAAAACGTTGGTAGTACTGAACCATTGAGTCTAGATTTTACCCCGGCCCGCTGTAAATTATGGAAATATTTGACGTTGATATTAAATGAATCGTTACGTCATTGAAAATATGCATTTTGTTGCTTCCTCTGTTGCTGTCTAGGAAATTGAATTGCAGTTCATTTGAAAAAGGAATCCTTGATTTGGTTCCTTTGGAATATTCAAGGAAATTGTTCGCTATTACATAATAAAGTTAGTTCATTTTTTATCTATCTATCTGTCTATACAAATTATAATCTATCTAACTATATTACAAGTCCGACCGTCGCTTGTGTTTGTTGGTTTGTTCTTTGTTTGATCGCGACAAAATGGGAAAACGATATTCTTTTGAGTTTTTTCATTTTCTTTGATTGAGATATTGTTTTCCACGTATTGCAAGGAAAGTTTTATATAAATGTTAATCTATATCGATAGACGTTTAAACAAACCCTTACAAGCTTTTATACGGTTTGCCGAGGGAGTCTTTATAAATATTCTCAGGACAAATAACTCTTAAATTGTAATCCAGCGTATCAATATTAAGCTTACCGAGATAATTCCAAATCTCTTTACTAAGTTTTTAGAAATGTTAGACATTATTAGCAATAAAATCTTTTTGAATTCCACTTCCTTATTAGAACGTCCCTTTATCGAAATTCTCAAAAAGATGTTCAGAAAATCTTCCCAAGGTAATATCTCAGTAAATAAAGATTGCCTAGCAAATTCGGCAGATGTCATCCTGTAACATAAAAAAACATTTTCTATTGGATCAAATTGAAAATATAATAATGCACCATTCTCGAATTGACTTAAACACAAAAAACATTTTAATCACTAGAACGGTTGCGGTTTTTTAGTGACATATATGAACCTACGTATTACATATTATAAAGATGATGCAACGTGAAAAGAAAAAGAATATTTATATTACGAAGTATTTTCTTGTCTTGTATAAGTATAAAGTCCATCCGGAAAGTTATAAATGTCATAAGAATAAAAATCCATTCCGCGTCCTTTGTAACATGTCCACTTCTTTCCTTTGAGATTAAAGTAACAGTTTTCTGTATTTCTTGAGTTGCTCGGTTTCATAAATATAAAAATATGTCAACAGTGCTTCTCAGAATCGAAAATGGACAAAGCCATCTTTTGTGCGACCGGACACTGAGAGAGTTTTCTTGTTCTCGCAGCAGAACACTCGATTGCATAATGCACGGTGTATTTCGCATGTAATTTCGACCAAATCTTTTTCACTTTTATCGTAGTAATGAAAAGGTTAGGTAAGATCCGATCGGTTAGGAAAAACCATCTTCAACTGTAAGTTATCAATCAAATGTCTGATCGATATAATTTTGTTAACGTTTTACAGAGAATTTTGAATGAAGTTGCTAAAGATATCAGTGACCTATTGTTTGAGTCTATTAAGGACAAATAAAGAAACATTGATTTTATGTATATAGATAGGTACATATTTCATTCCGTTAGACTTAATTGTATAACAGTTTTATAACATAGATATGCCAAATGGTTTAAACAAAAGGTTTTCGGGTACATTATCTATGCAAATGTAGTGAGCTTAAATAAAGTAGGTCGACATTCTGGACGTCCCTTCACCCAGGAACGTGAATCTGAATATTATAATTCGTTTATCGTATTTGGACAGATGTCCGTGAAATTAAATAAAATCGGTTTAATTGTACGCATCGACGGAACTTTTGAATTTATTCATATCCGACGTACCTATTCAGAATGAACGTTAAATGCGCGAAATTTCAAAATATCCGTTTTGAGTCCAAACTTATGTTACGGATGGTGCATTTATGGGAAGGAATGGAGATGATCGCAAGAATAGAAAGACACAAATTGTATTTAGTAAGTCTGTTTATTAACAAAATATTATGTGTGTGTATTTAGGAGAGTTTTAAATTTATGTTAATTACTATTTATTGTCGCCTAGGAATTTCAACAATTTTGAACAAATACAAAGAGTACATGTTAAATACAGCTTAACAAACAGATAAATATTCCAAAAAATAATTATAAATGAAGCTATCGCGTTACATTAGTATTTACGATATTTTACATACATACATATGTATATGAGGAACAATTTTCTTTTTAATTAATTATACATTGTATGTATTCTAAATAACATCAAATAGGTACATAGTTGTTTTTATTGAGCAATTCACAGCACAAACACATCAAACAGCGAACGTCGAGGTTGAATATATGTAGAAGGTTTGAAACTATTACATATTTCGCGATAAATGACTAAATGACTAAATAACCATTGTATATTTGTACTATTATGATTTTTATTCTTCTGGAAACTGTTATAAACTATAACCTTTGACACTTTTACGAAAATATCATTGTACTTATCAATATTGGTCATTCAAACACGTAAACCTTGATTTTAATTAACTCGTTCGTCTAAAATCACGTCGCAAAGATTCCTCCCGTTGATAAAGTTCAAAATCGAGGGGATCTGGGTTGATGCTGTGTTGGCGAAAAATGTTTTTGTACTTATGAAGCTTGATTTTAACTGTGCCTCTGTCCGAACGTATAATTCTTTTACAATTTATGGTCCAATAAAGGACCTGTAATTTAATTATGTTCTTTGGGTCTTAGTCCCAGCTGGTTTCTGTACACCTAAACCTTAAAAGTCTATTAAACATTCTCTTAACTTATTAGATACTTTGTTCCTAAATGTTTTCTGCTGATTTACAGTCTCGTATTTACAGTCACATTGTAATTTCGATTCAAAATTTGTATCCATTACAATTTTGTGCTAGCGATTATTTTGGACAATAAAAATTTGATATAAGTAGGTTCTGATGAACATACCTATGTCATTAGTTCTTTAAGTAAGAAAAACTATGTTTCAGTGCAAGAACATAAGTAATTTGTAGCACTAATAGCCGATACTGATACGGGTAACTATGATTAAAACTATGATTATTATTATTAACCATATTAACTATGATTTAAATACAAAAAATCATAACTTTCCTTAAGGAAGGAATCATTGAAAGGAGAAATTTCGTAATGCATATGTCCAAAAATCATATGACAGAGCTGATCTGATCCAAATAACGGAGATAGAGGGTTGTGATATGGCGTTAGAAAATCCATAACAATTAAAGACGAAATTCATATCTCAATGTTCATATCTCAAAGTATAAAAGTAATCCTAACTTGTATCAATATTAAAATTTCTGTAGTTGAAAAGTCCGAATGCTAAACGTTGAATAACGAATTCTTGACACAGTTACTGTTGACAATTCGCTTCTACCACAAGCCACTGCGCTGTTGCAGAATCATGCATCCGGTAGAAATCTAAATTCTCAATCGAATATTTCGAACTGAAACAGTAGTTTCTATCTGAACTGATAGAACTAGAATCTGAACAGTTGAAAATTACTTTGGATTTTGTTTTTCACATGAACTGATAAATATTTAGGTAGAATTTAATGAAACTATAAAAGGTAGTATATGCTATTAAACAATGAGTAGAAGTGATGTGCAATGGACAAACATCAGGAATATTCACATATTATTTAAAATGTAATTTAAGGTTTATTCAAAAGCTGTTGATACAATTCTGTCTAATATTAACAACATAAACAGATTCATTAAGCTATTCTTACGAAAAAAGCATTGACGACGTCATACAATTTTGACAATAATTTGAAATTTTTGTAGGCATTCAGATTCATTCTGGATATAATTGTACTCCTTTAATTGGATATTGTTTTAATTATTAAAGGTAATGGAGGAGAAAAAAACAAGCGTAATATTTATTCCATCTAAATTTGGAACCTACTACTATTATTTTCTAATACTAGGTTCAGTGAATTTAAAACTTAAATGAACGGTAAACGCTCATAAGTTTTAGCAGCCGTAGGATTTACTTTAGATATGAGAGTATCTCAATTAAAGTATAAAAACATTTTATTGAGTTCATATTTATTACTTCGGAATTTTTCAATATACGACAAATGTACAAGGCTTCTCCCGTAAAAGTTAACCTGAGCGAGTATGTTCTGACTGAAATTCTCTCGGATAATATTCCAGTGAGTTGCCTCCTGTAAACCGTGTAGCCGAATAACGATATCGGAAACAGATATGCAAGTAAAAACTTATGTTGTGAATTTAATGTTGGAACAAAAGTTACACAATATACTTCTGTATTTTTTTTCAAAAGTATCAGTGGTGTACTTGAAATACGTGGTTTCTCAAATAATTTCATCCTCTGTAAAATTTCATAGCTGGATAAGCTTATAGTTGTCGGTAACGTTGAAGTAAAAAGGTCTAGAGGACGATCTCCTACTCGATGGACGGACATGGTGACTAAAACGTGCAATACCAGCGTGCACGGTTCCCTCCTACTTTCCGAAGACAGACAAGCCTGGCGGAATATGGTAGCCGAAACTGTCATGATTGATTACGACCCTCAGTTATGAGGAAACGACTATAAAGAAAAAAGAAGAAAAATTAATAAACGGCAAACAACCAAGAGGCCGCAGTCTGATCAAATCCGCACAAGCCTACATACCAATCTGCACGATACACTCCACGCTGCCAGATATCGAAAGCCAATGGCGAGATTTGGCCGATTTGGCCAGGCAAAAGATCATTCCACGTCTAGGGAATCACGACCCTCAGCAATGATCATAACGACGCGATGAGGAGGAAAATTTCATAACAAAATTTTACGTTCCATATTATAATATTACAGGAAATGCCATAAATTATATAAACTTTGTTGTGATTGTATTAAAAACAACTCATTTAAATATTTTCCAAAACTTTTGGTAAAATAATATATTCCAACAATATTTTGTTATTTTTTTTATCTTCTGAATAAAAACAAAGTTTGACGAAGCGTTCACCTATATCGACAAAAACTCATTATATATTATTTTTGTAAAGGTTTTGATCATGTTACTTTAGAAACAAAAGATGTTGTTAAATTTATCACTATCATAATTATTGATAGTTAATCACAAGAACTAATATCGTTAACAATTATCACTTTAGTTATATTAGAACCAAAATATGCAGGTACTCCGCACAGTAGATATAGAATTATTTCTTTAAGCAGGAAACAAAAATCGTGCAATTAAGTGTATCTCGTTAACTTTTCTGAACCCTAACGTACTTACGGGGGGAGGGCCAATTAACCACAAAATAGTTTACATCCAACAGCTGCGATGGACACTGCACTAGACGCACTGGACTCAATCGATGGACAGGTCATTTTGGGGAGTCGCCAAACCGCTTAATTTCCTGCGCCATTGCAATTTTTATTCAAACCAGCGCAGTTCAGTTAAATCAGAATCGGTATTTTATAGGTCCTTTCATAGAAAGTATAGACAAAATTCAAGTAATTTTGGTAAGAATAAAATATTTAGTTAAAAAGTACGGTCTGCTAACGTTGTCTGCTCATAATACTGAAATAAATATTTTCCTGACTAAAACTGAAACTAAACTAAACAGTCATCTAAAAAATAAAAGTTAAAATCATGAAAACACGAAATTAACACACTGAAATCGCTAAATAGGTTAAATTACAGTCGGTAAATTAAATATATTACGAAACACTTCTATCTGTTAGGGACTAAGTCCTAATTACATTTTCTGTTTCCATTACATTACACGATTCATAAATTTCTACGGTCTGTAAGCGTGGTTATCATCAATTATTAATATTACTTTATTTCAATGATTAACAGTTTTCAAAGAATAATAGATGCGATCTTAAATAAGAACTAAGCTTTAATGATACAAGACGTACCAGCGTCATCAGGGACACAAATATTACTAGTCCTTGTAAGATTGTCGAATGAAAGAAAGCTTTGCCTTTGCTGGAGTGTGCGTTCAGGGCAGATTACTTCGCATAATATATTGAGCCGTCACTTATCTCGGGGAGCGCTGAGGCATCCATTAAACCCATTAGGCTAATGTTGGACTCATTATGTCGGCGGATTAAATTGTATTTATGGTGCTACATCCAACGTTAGCAATAGTTGAGGGTTTTAGAATTTTACAATATCGTCTTAGGCCGATCGAACGTAAACTAGAAATGATTTAGGAGTTTTTAGTGACAGTTGTATAAAACTACATTTCAAGCAATACAATCTGCGTACCTACATACGAGTTGTTCTTAAAGTCTCTTAAAAGTTTGGACCCTGTGAATTTGGAATTACTTATCGCTTCCCAAAATACAACACTCTGCTTTGCTAAGTTTATAAGCTGCATAATAAATATAGATTACAGTTACAAAATATTTTCTCGTACATGCAAAAATGACGTACACATATGCCATATATTCTACCTATGAAATTTTTATGGCTTTTCTGGGTGCATAAATCAATCGTGTACGCCTCATCTCCCTTCCTTTTGTTAAAATATATACAGATAGCAATATATTTAGTGTGCTAGTTTAGGCAAAAATTGCAAAAGAACAGGAAATTAAGTGGTTTGGCGCGTCCCCAAAATTCGCCGTCCAATAATCGGTCCGACGGGAAATTTTGCTTCCTGGCTGAACGCAGTCATCGTTTGAACTCAAGCTCTCGGTGATAAGAGAAAAGGATCACATTTATGACGCCATAGTAATCATTCTCGCACCTCGTAGAATATTTTAGATGAGATTTTTAAATTATTATATCTATTTTACTTAGTAATATGTTATAAACTTAACACTAAATATTTTCGCAAGCTTATTAGCGAGAACTGCATCGAAATGATATTTAGGCTCTTAAAAATAATCTTGAAGATTAGAAGAAACAAACATATAGATAAACAGACTAGTTCTTTCCATCTCCATTTCATACAAAACACGTAAAGAATTCAATGATTTTAAAAGAAGGATGATTTGTCAAAGAACGGATTACCAGGAACTATACTCTGAACTAAATTTTATGGCATAACACAGCGACTTTCAAAAAGGAGAAATCAGGAGTTACAGCCACATTTGTTCCGTAACTAAAATTGAACTGAACTCTGATATTATACGTTTGTACAAAATAAACTAGCAACAAAGTTGTCTTCTGTTTAAATTTAAGCGGCTACTGTAAATAACAGTCAGTTTTCGTAGCTTCTAAAATTTATATAGAAATAAAGGGCATTTCGATAAATACGTTTATTTAAATAAGACAAATATCTCTGGATTTGGGAATAATTCTAATGGAAATGGCCGATAGGAAATTGAACGGTTTGGCGACATCCCCAAAATTTGTCGACTAAGGCCGTCGCACGTGACTTGTAAAACGAGTATCGGTTATCTATCTGTATAAGTAAGTTCACACGACAGTTCAGTACATTTTTCTTTTTTTTTGTTAGCCTATTGTCTTTTTCTTGTTTGATAGCTATTCGTATAATAATGTCTCATTACCTTTTTTTCTAATGGTATGCTGCTCCAGAATTTGACCGTCTTTTCTAACGATCTTTCTTTTCTAAAAAAATCTAGGATTCTTCGCAAGGATATATATCCTTTATTAGAAAGTCTAATTTAAACGTTAAACTCTCATGGAATACATTGATTTGTTTGAAAATCAGTCCCTAGGGACTGGTACCTGTAACATTATTACCACGTCTCGAATGCGTCAATGCGTTCTCGATCGGCCTTTTAAGCGTCCATCTCTTACATCTGGATAGCTGTGACAATGTTCGTAGTGTTTTATGGCAAGTGTCCCATAAGAACTAACATAAAACGATATTGAGAAAGAAAAATAATTAAAAATTAGAAATTTTCATTGACACTTGTATCAGCAGAAGTTTACTCAAAGTAATCGTTAGCTCTGCTAAAAACAAAAAAAAAATAATTGAATGTTATATGTTTTCGATCGCTAAATAAATTTAGCTTTTCTGTACAAAGAGAACGCTCATCTTATACAATGAGCTGGCAAATGACAGGTGGCGAATTACTTTCACGAATATCAAAATATTTCACCTTTTTCCTACTTATAAGCCATCCAAAATATTTCGTATTATATATATTTAATAGTAGCTTTTTCGTTTCTTACGTCAATTTATTTATTTTAGTTCATGTAATAATTTACATTAAATCCTCATTTAGTTTATAGTTTACAAGTTTATAATGCTAATAATTTAGTTTTGTTGTTATGTTGGTTTTCGTTTCACGACCCGCAACGAAGTAGTTCATTTAAATTAATCTTTGCTTTCTTATTTTATTCAAACGCATGTAATATGTCACAAATGATGTATTTTCCAATTGCAGGCGTTAAATTACATGATTATATGGCATCAGTTGTAAGTTTCTCTACCAATCCGCACTGGAGTAGCAATGGTGAAGTATAAAATGCCTTCTTAGTAATGAAAAGAGACGTGTGCTTTGTAGCGGGTCAATAATGGGTTGAAGCTAAATTATCGTAATATTAAAATTTTATTCTAAGCCCACAATTGCTAATAGTCGCGGCCGTTATTTCGGGGTCGTCAGCAATGAGCGGACGCTTTGAACAATCAGTACTGAAACACCGTAGAATGAAAATTTTCTTTTTTATTGGTTGTTATTTCTGTTTTTTATCCGTAATACGTCGAGTCGCTAGTTCATACTAATTCTATGCTTAAGCTAAGCAACTTAATTAACAACCAGTTCATATACACTTAAACTAAAACCCACCGTCAGCTTATTAGGTTAAGCTTAAGCTCATTGAATACAGGTGCGTGCAAATATTTATTAAATTAATTAATTGCTATAATGAAGTTACCCATTAGAAATGTGTTTGCTGACTTTATATTTCAGATTTGAATATTATGACGCAGTTAGTCTAGATTCTAATGCAATTTGCGGAGATTTTAAGGCAAATTTTAATTCGTATACCTTGTAAATACATCGCTGTAAGATACATCAACTGGTGAAACTCACTAAGCGCTGCGATACTACGTCCAATCCGATATAATCTCTATGTTAGAATCAGTCAGTGTTGAGGCAGATTATGCATGCATCGCACTGACAAACAAACTGACAGGCTGTACGTCTTACTACTGTTTGTGGTGTGAGAACACGTTGTGTTTGGAGTGAGTACTATAATTATAGATTCTGAAATAGTTGGTGGCATATAGAATATTCCGAAACCTTCTGGGGTAGTGGAAACTAAACTTAAAGAATTAATTCCTATTATGTGACCGAGTTTATTTAATATAGCCGATGTATGAGCAGATGAATCAACTAATGGTAAGTGGTCATCGTCGGCCATAGACATAGACCACACCAAAGTATTATTAAGACCACACAAAGAAGAGAGAAGAAAGACAGGAAAGACAGTACTGGCTCTCAAGCTCCTAGCCGGTACAAATCGTTTGGTGGCTGACTTAGCAAAGAGGGTGGTAGCTAGCTAGTCGAGTTTTAAGGAAATATAGCATTAATGGGAAGTGTGAAAGCGAAGATTTAAAGTGATCAAGGAACGGTTTGGGGTAATTGAAAATGTAGTTACAAAAATTGAAAAAGGGATGTTGAGATGGTTTGGTCATGTAGAGAAAATGAGTGAAAGAAGATTAACAGGACAAATTTATGAGGCAAAGGTGAATTGAAATGCTGGAAGGGGAAGACCACGAAGGGCCTTTTACAATCAGGTAGAAGATGTCCTTAAGAAAGGTCAGGTGAGAAGCTTCCTCAACCGGCGAGCATGTATGAAAAGTGTGATGAAAGTTGATGAAGCGAGAGATGTATGTCAGAATCGTAGCAAGTGGAAGGAATTAGTCTCTGCCTACCCCAAAAGGGAAAATGGCGTGATTATTATGTATGTATGTATGTACTAGGTGAGCCAGCAAACGTTATTTTGCCATATAGATTATAATTCTTTACACCTTGTGTCCAAAAAACCCTAATATCTTACGGAATCCTATTTTTTCCAAGATAAAATATAGCCTAAGCTACTCGTGGATAATGAAGCTTTTGAATGGTGAAAGAACTTTTAAAATCGGTCCAGTATTTTTTGAGCCTATTATTAACCAAACGAACAAACAAAGTTTTCCTCTTTATAGTATTAGTGTAGATAACATAAAAACTCGTCTTTTTTTATGCCGTAAGCCGGCAAACGAGCAGACGGGTCACCTGATGGTAAGTGATCACCGTCGCCCATGGACATTA
>DWJN01003899.1:0-13021 GCA_018248895.1 Carystus phorcus
GAGTTTGTTTGTTTGAACGTACTAATCTCCGGAATTACTGGTTCGAATTGAAAAAATAGTTTTGTGTTAGATATTCTATTTACCGAGGAAGGCTATGACAAACGGGGTCTAAGTGTTGATGAGAAATAATAGAAAAACGGGACAAATATTCCAACATGATACGAAGTTCGCCTGTTTTTAGACTATAATAATATAATCGATGAGAATTTTGAGATGGATTCTTTAAATTGACATTGACATCTTCTTCATTTATAAATTGTTTGAAACGACAAACTGAGTATAATATTTAAATAAAAACCGTGTCGAAATGAAGCCATCATAATTGTTTGCAAAAAATAGAGACAAAAAATTTCATACGTTTGTTTTAGACTTTGGCAAATTATATAATTTGTACACACGCTACAAACAATCAAACGCGGTATATACGTAGACGTAGTCTCATTGAAATTTTCTCAGCGCAAGTTGTTTTAAAGCAACGCAGCAACAGCTAATGGCATATCCGAGTTAGGATAATAGTACATCTATTGCGTTTTGTAAACTGTTATTTTTCATTGTGCCGTGTTTAGCAACGGAACAGCATGGGAAAATGATGTCGGCATGTGGCTAATGTGTTGGTACATCGTTTAATGGTTCAAATTATACACTTAATATTAACTTCCGAGTTTGGTCTATAGTAATTTGTCAGAAAAAATAATAATAAAAAAGAAATAATAGCAATAGTTATAGACGTCTATTGAGTAATACTCCTAATACGTTCTCGTTTCGTAAGACAAATTTTTCATTGTATTTCTAATTCTAGTCGATACTATTTCTATTAGTAAGATATTTGAAGTTAGGAAACATTTGTTCTTGGGGCATGAAATTAAATTTCAAAAGTACCAACTACCTAATGAAAAATTGTTAAAACAAAATTGAGCCGATAGAATGCAATTATTGCTGATTCCCATTGCTTATTATCGTTACATTTTCTATGTATAACATATATATTTTTGATATCAAACATTAGCCCCATTTTCTTTATCGATTAATATGTATTTCACCTAAAGATGTCGCGGCCAGTAACGAAATTTGCTGTAGACGTATAAATTTTACAATGCTAAATCATCAAGTGAAACATAATGTCAAATTGTTAACCTAATGCATTTTCCAATTACACCCAAGTAACGTAACTCCTGATTGCCATGACATTGTCATTGAATTTAATTCAGCATCCTGCACGGTAATGTTTATTTAATGTATCTTTACAATAACATTTTTTATTAAATCCATAAGTATTAAATTCCTGCAAATTATAGACCATATGTCAAGGTAATAGATATAAAACATTGCGCGTACAAAATAGCTGTAACGTTATGATGTTTTTTTAATTAATATTGTATTAAAAACGTTCATTTTATTGTTTGAATTTTATTCATAACGTAGTACCGTGTGCGGTCAAAATTAATTGAGTTATAAAATTTCAAATCGATAGTCAAGTGTGAATAAAATTTTGCTTGCTTGTAACACTAATTCAAATTGATTTGTTTGTGAATACGAATGAATGTTTGTTCCAGTTCTTTAACTAAATTTAAAAGCATTTTTTAAGAAGAAGCTTTAGTCGTTTTCGCATCAATTAATATTTACATTGTCCCTAATATCTGTATAAAAGTATTTTACACTAAGCACTACTTATGTGTAATATATTATTTGTTGTCCAATATTTTTTTAATTTAAGTTAATGTTTTGCACACTGTTATAAATCGATGAAGCATTTATAACAGTGTGCAAAACATTGGTCACGATTTGCGCCTTTTTACGGAAAATGATTCAGTCAGTCACAAACTATGACAGTGTCAATTTGTACATTAATTCAGTTCAGTACAATAAAATCTAGTAGCACTGCAACGGGACTATAACTTAAAAGGACCCCCGGACCGCCATCCTAACAACACGTAATACAAATTCTTAAGTTATATTTACGGAAATATCTAACGCACCGGTTTATCAATTACGAAATTCTGGTCACGAATGAAATATAGCCTCCGCGATGTATAAATTATGATTGGGGCTGTTGCTGGAGATAACCACTTTGCATATTACGGTAATGTACGAACAAGAGTTACTGGTCCGATATTACCAAATAGTGTCATTTCAATGAGACCTATAAATAGCTTTCCTATTTGAGCTATTTCGTCACGGACCTTACGAGCGCCGGTGGAACAGGGCCGGTGATATTTCGTAATACACAGGTCCGTTCGGGCAAACACCTTTATGTCAGACTTAAATTTCACTTACATGCAACCGTTGATTAATTGTCTCGGTTCGGATATTTCAACTTTTCGAAAATATGTTTACGGATAAAAATTAAATATAATAAATCAATAAAAATCAAGACTGTCAATAAAAATGTCTTGATCATTAATATTATTCGATGCAATTATTGTTATATTCGAGTGGTAAATATGAGCGGCGTATGAACCATAGATGATTGGTATTAAACTGTAAAGGTCGATTTTGAAACGTAAATAATGTTAAACCGGTTTAAATATTTATCGCAGCACTTGTATACTAGCCTACGGGATTAAAATATTCTGGAATAACAACGTGAACCAGAGTAAATGTGTGAAAATATAAAACACATCAAAATTATTTATTTTAATCGAAGGACGGCCGCTTTCTACTCATGTTCACGATGGCCCATCAGAACACCTCATTTACTAATAATCTATTTATCCTAATATCTAAAATTCTTCTGTTTGTATATTACTGAACTCCCCCTAAACGTTTGGACCAATTTCCAATATTTTTTTAGTTTCTTTCTATTTATTTATTTAAACATAAAAGTACACAATTTTTCTGTGTATTTGAGAATGGGTAATTTCATAGTTCAACTTGATAGAAAATGTTGTAGAATAATGTCCTCAAAACCCACTAATAGCTTGTAAAAAATATTCATCAACATCGAAAACAGTAAAAAGACAATTTAACATTTGAAAGTTATTAATGCATAAATAACGATTGCAAAACAAATTCTATTCGACAAAAGCCAGTGCACACAATCGCCTGAATGCCGTGCGGAGTGCGGACCAACCTGCAGTGGCGAGACTTCGGCCACCGGACCCGGAGTCGTGCAGGTCTGTTGCAATGCGATAATGGCGCGGTCAGGGCGCGGTTTGAACTATTGGCTGTCAGGTCCAACGATCACGATTATATCAATCAACGTGGTATGTCGAGGGTAATGCGTTTTTAGAGCTGCTATTGTTGTTACGATAGATTTCCAACGTATATTCTTTTATATTCGTCAAACCACCTGGGACGCTAGGATTTCAATATTATCTATCTAGTGTAATTTATTTAAAATTTCGTGGTACCATACTTAGCTTTACAATAATCTCATGAAATTTAATTACTCGCGCGACGCACGTTGTGTCAGCTCTCAAGATTCATGACTAATTTAGTTGACAAATTTCGTCATGATTTCAGCTGCGATTTAGCTCAAATAGTATAACATAAAAACGAAGCAATGGAGCTGCACCTTCAGTTCGATCGACACTTAACACATCTATCCGCAATTATAAGCGAGAAATAAATATATTAAGCAATGTATAAAAAGCTATTTAACAGTAACCAATGTTATATAAAATTATGATTTTTATTAAGTTAAGTTTTATATTTTTAGAGCATATAAAATATAAGATGAACAGGTCGATACTATCTTTTTCTAAAAGTTGAGATTCATTAGCTATGTGTTGAATCATGTAAGTTGATAATCAACTATCCCAACTGACCTCCAATAAATTGCAAAAAAATTTAATATACATTATACAGTTAACGAGAATACAGTAAAAACCTATTAAGTTAGTATTGGTGCCCTCAAATTTTGAGTAAAAAAAGTGGTTCAATATCGACCCATTAATGACCCAGTACATGACACAAGTCTCTCCTCATCACTGAGACCTAGAGGATACTCCACCACGCTGCTCCAGTGTGGATTCACTATTACGTAGCACCCATAATCATTTCGTATACACGGTAAGAAACAACTAGTTGCGTTAAGACTGTTCCCGTAAATTACACTAAGTAGCCAGTTTACCGATCAAACTGTCACGTGGTAACTTTTACTTGTAAGACGTGATTGTAGAGGGAGTCTCGAACACCGCTTCAATTAGAACACAGCCGGCATTCGTGACCAAAACGTGACTCGAGAATTGTATTACTTTAAAATTATATAAATACCCGGTAACAGGATATTATCTCTGTTAAAAAGCTTCTGCCTATGTCGTAATAGAGTTTATCAATTATCGGTTTTGTTGGAACTGGAACGAAAATATTGGGAAGGTTATGTTTTAAAAGGTATATACAAAGTACCTATATATGTTCCAGTAATTAATGTCATGAAGTAGGTATCCTTTAAAAAAAATACTACGTTCTGTTACTTATGTATTATTAAACAATGTTAGCTTATTTATTTACTGACTATCCGAGCTTCTATATTTTCTTTTACATTTTTTTCTTAAATAAAATAATTTAAGAAATGCTTAATTAGCATTGATTTTATTTGTATTTATCTACAGTTTTCTGTTATTTCTACAATAAAAAATAATGGTCAGTTTAAACAAAAGATTTTTGACTCCATAAAGGTTTTATGGAAATCAAAATATTTATGCGGCGTTAGGAGATTTGTAATATATCTAACTTGGTAATATATGCGAGTATATTTACGTATATTTTAGCTGTAAAACTTGATAACTAGCTCATAGATTTAATAAAAGAGTGAGTAACAATAAAAAAATGATTTATTTAACTGAAAAATATAAAGATAATATTTTAAACGTATTTATAAATTTATTTATCACTTTGGTTAAAGTATGAGAGATATCGAAATACAGTGTAATAATATAGTTAATATTTCACACCAGATCATTAAGATAAATTACAAATATTTCTTAATCACTAGAGCGATCTTGTGTTGGCCGTGCGCAATTTTATTGTGTTATAATAGTCAAGATGTTATTACATAACGAATGATTATACTACTAATAGTAATAGACCGAACGCGGTCTGTCGTGACTTGTACGAAAACAGTTACACCTGACATGTGCGGTGATAGCTACATGTTGCAGTTTCTAATTTATCATATAAAAAGTTTGTTTCTTTACTTAGCGATAAACATTTAATGGGAGTTACGATGACAATTACTTGCGTATTATTTGGGTGATGCCTCGCAGATTTTGATTGTGCTACGAGTTGATTTACAACCAAAGGCACTTTTCACTGCTAAGTGTCGGGTCGTTAAAATGTCGGACGACATAAATTTATTTATAAATTACAAGTAAACTTTACAGAATTAATAATAACATCCAAAATGTTTACTTAAGCTATGATATTCAATGATTAGATGTATCTAGCGGCCGCTGAACGGAATACAACACGTATTGAGTGACAAGTTTCTTTCAATGGTTGTCGGAAACATGGCGTTGGAAAAATGTAAATAAAACGTTAGTACTCGAAATTCTGGTTACTCTGCCTCGCGAATTATTGACATTAGTAGCACTATAAGACGAAAGCGATGAATTGTTGACCAATGTACTCGTAGTAGAGATTATAAAGTAACAAATACATTACAAAGATTACTGGTTAAAACCGGAATTAGTATATATTATTTTTTGGTTTTATTATTTAAAAATAATCTTATTCATCTGACAACATTAATTAATAACATACATCAGTATTGGTTCCACGACTAAATGTTGGTTAGAGTCGTCGATTTAACTGAATTGTGAAAATCGAATAATTGCTGTATTTTATGACACGGTTTATTAAACACAATGATGGGATTATTAAGTGCGCCAGTTTTTTGTAAATCATATCTTACTATATTTTATTATATAACTTACTATATTTTTATGTACAACAATAAAACTAATCAACCAAACAATTATAAAATGTAATCCGCTTCGAACTAGATATTTAAACTGCTTAGAAATCCGTGATCTTGCGGTATTTTTTTAGAGATATCGTGAACTGCAGTTTAGGAAAATATAAGATAATAAGATTGGAAGATTGAATTAAGAAATTAGCGCGAACGTTTAGGGACATCATTTCAGATTAAGAGACTTATGTTAAACGCACTTAAAAAACGAAGTACGTTTATAATTATTAAAAATATTCAACATGCTTTAATTTTGGGCTGGAATAGTTTAATCAAATAAACGAAGTTTGTCATTTATTCGAACCTGAAACTCTCCGTTCTCCTAGCAAAGTTACTACAGCGTCAGTTATAGAATCGCACTTATAATTAAAACAATTTAAAGGTAACTTATAACAGAATATCTCATTAGTAAGTTTTACTTGTAGCCAGCCTCTTTAAAAGACAATTACCGAAATTGGCCACGACCATGACCTATGGCCATATTGGAACAGCCTATAATACTGACCACTATCTCAAGCCCGCTCACCAGGGTGTCGTAAGAAACGACAAAAGCCGACCTGCTGGGTAGGGCTTTTGACGATTATATTGTCAATCTTTATGCATATATCTTTAAATATATAAAGTACGTGTCAGTATTTGTCCGCGAAAGACTCCTCAACTACTTAAACGATTTTAAATTTTACACACAGTGTTCAGTTTGACCCAACCTGAAAAATAGGATAGCTTACATTTCAATTTATAGTCGCAATATTATTTTATTGCAAATTATTTGTTTAATATCATACAAATAATTAGTTCCATAAGATTCTAATATATGGCGGTGTAAGATATTAGTTAAAGCAACACTCCCCTGACTAGCACTGCATGTTTGAGGCAGCCGCCAAACGATTCACCGTTTTATTTATTTATTTGTGTACATTACTAGTAAACTTTACAGAATTAATAATAATCCAAGACGTTTACTTCATCTACGAAATCCAATGATTGGATGTATGTAGCCGCCTCTGAATGGAATACAGCAGATGCAGAGTCAAATATGTCTAAATCTTGATCGCTGGCCAAGACACCATTGAGCAGGATGAGCGCTCGAATTAAAGGCGATTAACCAACTAGTACTAGTCTAAAGCCTGGAACCGCGAACATTTTGATGACGTGCCCTGTTGTATTTATCTGGGACATACAACGGCATCAATCCGAGCAATGAAGGGTTTGAGATGTCACCCCTTATTACTTTAAAAAATACTCGTCTATAGTACTGGTGTGTCTGTTGGGAGCTTCAAACCCAGTACATTCTCTCTTTCCTCTCACTTTTTCTGCTGCCAACACATGATTATACCCTTGGTTATGCTGGTCTTAATTTAGGATGATGACCATATACCATCATATGTAACCTCTACTCCTAAGCCGACTAGTTATTAAAATTATTTATCTATTTATTATTATCATAGCAAACACTGACTTTACAGGTCTAGTCTATTGCATTAGTGTGCTAATTACATAATATATAATACGTTATTATAATATATGGTTTAATCATTATGTCAATACAGATACAAATGATTAATTTCTGTCAGTCATCATAATTATAGTCAAAATTAATAATTGTCAAAAAAAAATAAGGTCACATTCGAATTCCATTAATTAAAATTATACAATAACAAATCAAATTGAAATTATCATGTCACAAACAAAATAAATTGTAAATATTAAATTCAAATTAACAAAGTGTATTTGTAGTATTTGAAGTAATTTAACATCGGAGTTCCCATATGATAATTGCGCCCAGGGGTATTATAGAAAGGTTAATTTATTTGCGTAAATACTTCACTAACAGACTTAATTTTTAACACACACGTGTTAAGTAATTGATGAGCTTGCTAATAGGTTGAATCATGTCAATATCGTAATATTTCCGTCTTAAAACAATTCGTTATTTAACACCAACGATTGTGTACCAGCCAGTAACCAGCATTCATCAAAATTACACAAGGTTTACAAGTTTATATCTGACTAGATGAACCAGCAAAGGTTTTTTTGCCGTATAAATTATAATTCAAAATTTTTATAACCATAAAAATGGTTATAGTGTGACTTTTAATTAGATCTTTTAGAGGGGAACAATTTTGTAATACATGATTTTTGAGTAACTTTCATCGTTTACTCAGCGCACGCAACAAAAGCTCAAAATTTTGCCGCTTTCGCAATATTTTTTATTGCTGCTCCTCTCCTATTCACCGTAGAGCGATGTTCTATAGCCTATAACCTTCCTCTATAAATGGACTATCTTACACTAAAATATTTTTTTAAATCGGTCCAGTAGTTCCTGAGATCAGCCCTTTCAAACAAACAAACTCTTCAGCTTTATATATTAGTATAGATATGTAGTTGTAATTGTTGCTCAAGATTCATGTTAACATTTAAATTCTAAATGCCGTATTTAACAGGAAGCTGAAGTGATAAATTTTATTTGTACACCCCTATATTTCTTTATATGAAGAGACGGTTATTTAAATTAAATTGGGTTACCTATACAAACGTACTGAAACGTTTCATGTTGTCGCTTACATATTGTGTTGAACTTATAACCGGTAAATCACAAATTTTGTGTCTGTGTGTGACTGTCTGTGTGTGTGTGTTTAATGATGCATTTATAAATAACATAAACACTCATACAATCAGATGAACATTACTTAACTGCCTATCACAAAGCCTCTTGAACTTTAAAGTACCGTGCCGCGAACGTCTGACGTAAGTGGCAGTTACGTTGTTCGACCTACGACATATTGACCGACTGATCGGATGCGTCATGCTCATCTTCAACTACAAGTTTTGAATGTCAGCTATTCTGCAATTTTAAACGGACAAGCTATTTCCAACCTTATTATTATCCACGTGAATACAATTTTGGCAACGTGCCATGGAAATTCATTGTAATTTCGATCCTTTATCAACATCAACAGGTGTTATTAAAATGCGTATGTGTGCCACAACGTAATTATCTCGTACAGTGTACTTTACATGTGCCGTAAAGAAAGTCTACATAAGTAAATATTTTAAATTTAGTTTTATTGCCTGAAAAATATTATTTATTATCTCGCATCCGCAATTTAGTCCGAAATATTGCAAGGAAGTAGTAGGAAGAAAGTGGTGTTGAATTACTTTAATTACTTAATAAAATAACTGACCTAACCTAACCTAACCTACCACTTTCTTTCTACAACTTATACAATATATTATAAAATATAAATGTTTAGATTTTATAGCATAAAATAATACTTCCTACCACTTTCTACAGCATATATTTATTTATCTATTAACAAATAATACTAACTCATTACAGTTACACTATAAAATATTTTTATCATCAGTTGAATCTATTTAAAATATGAGAAATTATTTTCTCTATACTAACTTGTCCAGTTAGATATAAGTGGTACACCTTGAACCAAATCGCTTTATTGTAGATCATACACTGACAGTAACAATTAATTAAACGATCATACAACTGTTTGAAATAAAATATTGATAAACTAAAAGGCCGATTTATTATTCAATAGACGGAAAATGTGAGCAAGTAGTTAACAAAATCCTTGATCTAAAATGAACTTCAGCATTAGTTATTAATAGGTTTTATACTTTAACAAATCATATTGTTTGGTAAGATGTATGTAATGCTAAAAGCGTTATTAAATTGATAGCAAATCTAATGTTAAAATACCTGTTTTCAAATTAGACTATCCTATTACAAAAACATTATCTTTCAACCAACTCAAATCTAAATCTAATCTACTGTTCATTATATCATAACATATTATAAGTCCAATGTAAACGTAATAATTTCTGCTGCCTGATATGCGAATTAGCAATCAGCAGTATATCTCAGAAATAAAAAGATGAGCAATCGATGCAGATGAAGATATTGCCAAGGGTATCTAGTCTTGATAAGGCTTTCTTAATTAGCTCTCGCAATCTAGTTCCCACCTGCTAAATGAACGTAGAATGTTATCAAGTGATTTTGCAATTGACTCACCGTGTTCATTCATTGGTATGGGTAACTAATCCGGCTTGGCTGCCTCTATTTCCGATTAATGAATTCAAGTCCTAAATTACGTTGTATTTACAAATAGTGTTTTTCAATGAGCGGAAATCAAGCCATATGTATCTCGTGTATCAAAACTGTCAACGGAAAATGATCGATCAAGTTAGGAATTATGCAGACATGTCGCCCGTATTGATGCCGCCTAGGATACTCATGTCGGTAGACCAGCATGACAAAAGAGATAATAGAAGCCTCCTTGGTTAGTGGTAGAGTAGAGTAGAGTCGTGGTCATTATTATTAAGTCATTTATCAATGGTATATAATCGATTCCTGAACCGAGCCAGGCTAGATACCAGCCTGTTACTGGAATATCCTGTTATGGCTGAAACCTAGAAAGCATTTGCTTTTTTCTTTTCGTGTTTGGTAAGGTCGGATTAATGGTAACATTTTACGTCCATGGTAACGTCCCAGAACACTACAGCCCTAGCTTGAAGCCCCCCAATTTTACCATGATGCAGATTTCATCATTTAAAATTTAGCTATATTTATTAATAAATGTATAAACATATTCGTAAAGCTATTCATAATCCCGAAATATTTACTAGACTTTAATTATATACAAAAAAAAATATGAACTGTGCGTTTTGAAATGACTTCCTCGCTTTACTATATATGTGAAATTGGTTATAGAATATTTAATTTTAATATTGATTCCTTCGCTGATAAAGTCTGAGCGAGACGACGGTGGCCCATTAATATTCATAACGTTACTTTGTCTTTGACTTTGAAATTCTATAATATCGACATTACGTCGCACGAATTCTTTATCATTCTTGCACAAATCCAAGCTTGGACTTATCGTACTAAGGCAGACAGCATAGTTATTAACAAAATTATTCATAATGTTATTTATTATAATTATTGTATTCAAGCCGACACCAAATTGCTTAATCCGTATTTTTCCTTCCACTATATGATTAGTAAGAGAGGCATGAAGTGGAACTAATTACAGGGAAACCAAGTCTTGACATTTCTTTCAATACATCAATTACTTCAAGCGAATAGTCAACGAATACAGAGTCCATGTGTGTTAGTGCTATATGACACTTGGTCACGCGAATGTTTGATTATCATGCTCTTGCCCCTGAATATCTTTCTGTATATAAAAGTATAATCTAGGGCAATCTGTGAGCGATCATTTAAGTTTTAAACGGTCAATTAGAAGTATTTTCTAAGACTGTAGTATCTAGTATGTACATTAGTTTGTCCTTCTTATATTTGAGACGAGTTATGTTGTCTAATAGGACTGTATCCGTTAATCAAAAGAATTTATTACTTCTTTATCAAATCTTATATATTCGGCTCATAATTTTGCTTGCCAAAACAACCAAAGTTTAAACCATGGATTTAATAACGAAAACTTTCTACAACAATCACAGTCCATATTTCAGTAAAGATTAAAGATTAAGAAATTACATCAAGCTAATCGAAGAGCAATGAAAAAGACTCTGATGAACAAAAAATATAACTAAATATAAAATAAAAACTAAACTCAATGATGCGCTTTGGATGAGGCCTGATGATAGACTGTGTTGTCTGATAGTAGAAGCAACAGCCCAGGCTTTGTTTACAAAAAGAAAACAGTGGAATAAAAATCAGCTGGATAAGGCCGAAGAACTACTTCACACAAAATTTTTAAGTAATACAATATAGGGATCAATAAACTACTGCGAAGTTATTTCTAAAATAATCGTTTAAAGAAACAAAATAGACCTTGGTAAGTGCAAGTAAATTATTTTATTTTGACTCCATTTATTATGTCCTAACCTTATTTTCTGGTCTTTACGTTGTGTACATTAAGAAAAGGGTATAACAAGGGTATTACATAATCATAACAACAATACCACATTGTTGCTTAATACAGATAAAAAAACATAGTGAGTTATTGGTATCTTTGATAGACACTGACATTTGAAAAGGTCAATAGTAGCGTCAGAAATATTATTTAATCATATTATGTTACTTTATCATAAAGAATATCTGCTGGTTCCGTATTCACAAAGATCAAATCATACACAGAATTTAGTGACACAACGATGTGATCGTAATACACGCCTCGATTTAGTACCAAGTAACGCAATTCCGATTCAAATCTATTTGGTAACATTACAATTATTTTATTATCATTTTTAAGTGCAGTAGGTGCTCATGATTATTCTATTATTCACTCCAATACTGCATCAGACACGTCGCAGTCTCAGTCGAATTTGCGGTGGGTGTTGGTAGGGGGGTGAGAAAGGGGTTGACGTCTTAACAACATGCATGAGCATTTTCTAATTGAACTGGATGATTCGTCCAACGTCCTCCAACAAGAGGACCTGATAGCTTAACCTCATCTGTTATTCAATAGGGTGCATCAAGTCCAAAACAGATTGTATAGTAGGTTAGATGTACCCCTTATATCCAAACCTACTGACTTGACGCCATATTTCTAGTATACAAATGCTTCTTATATTAATTTAACACTACGCCATATTCAGGATTTTTTGGGAACACTAAATAAGATTCTTAACTGTTCTTACAGCTAATGAATATTACATAATTATATACAATATATTATAATTATATTTTTTTTTTATTTTCACTTCTAACGTGCATGACTATGGTGATGATTTTGGTTTAATTAGGTCAGCTTTGCATTTTGGCAGTTATGTCATTGTTAATATAACCAAAAACCTATGAATCGTGTCGTTTTTAAATAAAAAAAAACCCCACACACTCACAGCCCCACACTAGGGTACCCCGTGTCGTGGGTGCCATGGATAGAAAGACAATTATACACAAACCCAGACCGAGAACAGAAATTTAAACTCATCATTCAAATTTCTGCCTCGCTGGGAATCGAACCCAGGACCCTACGAACGGCGGGTTGGCGTGGTGACCATTACGCCACGCAGGTCGTCGAAATAAAAATATTCTATATAAGAATCAAATTCTCGATATAGTCTCACATACGAGGAACTCCAATGCAAGCTGTTAGTAACATTCATGCATTCGTTACGGTGGCAATT
>DWJN01003900.1:0-13018 GCA_018248895.1 Carystus phorcus
GGCACCTCAACTGGCATGCCAGAGCTCGCCAAGTCCCGCATCAGCGCCCCTCGCGCCGGCATCCCCCCCACGCGTGGTCTCCGCACCTCCAGC
The DNA here is from genome assembly GCA_018248895.1 of Carystus phorcus. Classification (NCBI taxonomy): domain Eukaryota; kingdom Metazoa; phylum Arthropoda; class Insecta; order Lepidoptera; family Hesperiidae; genus Carystus; species Carystus phorcus. The sequence goes on from DWJN01003900.1 coordinate 94, forward strand.
GGCCACGCAACCCCCTCCCGAACCCGTGCCACAACCAGCACAGGAAGACGGCGTCAGATTGCGAAGGGCACACACAGTCGCTGTCAGGGATTATCTTAAGAGGGAAACGCAAACGTTTTTCGGTGTTCAGAGGGATAATGAAAGGGAACAAAGAAGGTTGTGGTACGAAAGGCGGAGAAGGCATGCGGCGCGGGCGCTGGGTGACCTCCGTCTTGACTTGCCACCCGATCACCATCCCGATGATGATGATATTAGGTAAGTTAATCACTGTTCATCCATACATTAATATTTTAGATATCTCTGCATCACTATGATAACGCGAATTTTTCGAAGAAAGCATTTAAAAGCTCATCTTCAACACTGGCGATGCATTTAGTGTTAATAATGTTCATGGAGGAGTTTATGTATGAGTATACAATAATATAGTGCTTTTACGGATATATTTAGGTACCAATAACTGCATTTGACCTTAACGTACACAATAAAGTATCAGTCTAGAGGACACATAATAATAAGAACAGAATTTAATATATTTTTTTAATTTTAACTATCTATCTACCCTTCTTTAAAAAACAAAATCGCGCATAGCTTGCTTTGTACCGCTGGTAATTTAAATCTATAACCGCGACGATAGAGCTGCGCGGTGTCTATCGATCCGGTTTCTCGTCTAATAATACGTATTTAAACATGTAAAAAGTCGGAACTACAACCACAGACCCGGAACGCTCCTTTGGCAAATTCTTTTAACAATAATATTAATTGAAAAAAAATTTTGAGAAAAAAAATTGCCATCTTGGAATGTATACGCCATATTGATGATAGAGTGACCTAATTTTATTTTTTGTATTCTTTCCAGCTAAGGCTCTCATCTCTATGTTTCTATCCTTCATGTTAGAAGTCCACCATGTTGGGTATATAAAATATGTATCAGTTGCTATATTTGACCCATTCTTTCTATTAACTAATGAGGCAAGTTAAGGCTTAAATAATGGGTTGTAAGTGAAAATACATTGATCAAGGAATACATTAGGAGTCCTTTTATACATTTAATACCACTAGGTATATGGTAATAATACGAATGAACGAGTTAAGCAACTACGGTTACTGTTAGTACCTGGATGGGTGAGCACGTTAAACCGTTGGTCCCGGTTTTTATCGTAGATTTTTGGCTAGCTTAGAGCATACTCCGTTAATCCACACTGGAGCAGCGTGGTGGACCCGTGCCCGTAGCCGTCATTAACGGTTTGACGTCTTACTTAAATGTCCATACTAACAATATAAAGCAAAAGAGTTTGTTTGTTTGATTGCTGGATTGTTTGAACGCGCTAATCTCGAAAACTACTGGACTGCTAAAAAAATACTTTTACTGTAAGATAGTATGTAAGATAGAGTAGCAATAAAAATTATGGTGAAACGGCGAAATTTTGGCTTTCCTTGCGTGCGCTAAGTAAATGGTAAAAGTTACTCAAAAATCATGTATAACATAATTGTTGCTCTCTAAAAGTTCTAAATAATAGTCCGCGACAGCGTATGTCTAGCTTTTAAGCTTTTAAACCACTATAGCCATTTTTATGTTTATCAACATAGTTCTAAAATAATAATTTATATGGCAAAACAACGTTTGCTGGATCGTCTAGTAGGTATAACATAATGATATCTCGACAATAAGTTTTTAACGTTTTCATCTTATATCTTAGTCATAACTATTAACTGTCAAATCAAGGCATATCTAGTTATTATTGAATGCGAGTAATCCGTCTATTAAGCATCATCAATAAATTAATGCAGAACATTCTAAGCCAACATTTAGGCCTCATTTATATGAATTGAGTGTTCAATCAAATATTCTGCTTCAAGTAAATATTCATGTTAGGTAAAATCTTCTTCATATATGTACATGGATATATTATTCAATAGTTTATTAAATATAGGCTTATATTGTCGGTTAAATCGGATTTGAGCGCTAAATTCAAGTTACGAACTTTATCAGAAAGACCAGGGGTGATAAACCTAATATGATGTGAAAAACTTTGATATCTACTTGGAATTTTGAAGTTAGATTTTGTAACAAAAATAAAGAATCATATATATTGGTAATTACTGAAATTCATGACTTAACGGGTGTTCTAGTTCTAAATTATTGGCCCCATTACAGATTTATTAATATATACTAAAAACCCTGTCTGCGGTCAAAATTCGTCAGTAATACATGTGTCAAAGCATTACTTCACATTGACAATATAAAAGTAAACAATCTGCTATTATCTTTATTATGCCTGTATGTGTGTAATGTTTATTATTATTTATTTCATATGCTTCTACTGAATATTATATAAAAATATTAGCGTTTTGCACTTCTCCTACATAATAAACTATATGTGTGTCAAATTTCATATTCCTCCGTCGGCGCAATTTTCGTAAAAAGGGGTCCAAAGTTTTTGCTTCGAGTAAATATACCTTATAGATATGTACATATATAATCATAAAGCCTTCCGTAATATTAGAAGTCTCATATATTCACAGTAGAGACATATCAAGTTTTACGCAGCTGACGAATATTTAGTCTAGGCCGAAGAATTTACACAGATATCTGGCATTCCGCCGAGGAATGCCATCTTCGAATCGCTATCTTCAAACGACGAACAATAAAACTCTGAATATTTCGTTCAGAAATCCAGGCAATATTGCTATGAAATTTTTAGACTGTTTCCGAAAAGTTCAATGGTTTTATTGAAATATGAAACAGTAAACTAGTACGGGGATTTTTAAATAGTTGTATGAAAGTATTTCAACCAACGATGTCAATATTACAACTAGTACAAGACACAATTATGCATACGTAAATATACCAACATTATCAATTATACCGAATTGAAGTTTCTTTAACTTTATTTCGTTAATGAACAACGTAATTCTCTGTAAAGTACAAAGTACAAGCGCAGTATATGTATTATGAATAATAGCAATAATAATAAAAAACGTTTAAAAACACATTCCCGCACCATTATTTCCGGCGTAGAACAGGGAAGAGCATAAATTGTTAGTATTAAAATAAGGGTAGCGGGTTTAGCATAAATTACAGTTAATTGACGACTATTAACATACATATTCTTATTTATATGAGACCATCTTACAAGTGTAAAATTAATTGAGTAAAATAAATATATAAGACATTTTGGTAATTAATGTCGACCATAGAGATAAAGTTACGAATAAAATACAACCACCTTTTTTTGAAATTGTAGATTTATTCCAAAAGTGACGTAAAGTAATATGTATACTTCTATAGCATGGCCTTTTGGTGAAAAGCTTTAATATCCTTGGTCATAAAAATAACTTCATGTATTAAAACTTAATTTATAAGGTGAGGGAGTTATCTTATAAAGTTAAACCGCAAAACAGAAAGAACAAACGTAGTTGTAATAGCAAAAGTAAAATATAAAACTTTTATCTTGTCACCTGTCGTCCCAAATTCCGAAGCTTGTAAGCGCGCTAAAATTCGCAGCTCAAAATATATGTCTTATTCTAGAACTTTCGAGAAAGTTTAATTCAAGCTTAGATCGCATTTGAACGTGATTGAAGAACGATGAAGGTAGCGTCGAGAAATATTTTAACGACAGATAACTTGAGCTTACTTTGCGATACTAAAATAATTTCAGGAAATGACACAATATTTAAATGTTTATGTACATATGTTGATAGTAATAGCTTTGAGTATTTATTTAATGTTTTGGACACTTTGGCCACTGTAACGGATCTCCGTTTGATTCCTCGTGAGATTTCTGTTCTCAAACAAAGTGTGTGTCTGTGTCCTTATCTTTGTGTGTTGTCCATTGCATCCATAATTCCTATTGTTAAAAGTAATTGAAGAAATTAGTTCTTTGGTGGCAAATATAATAGTCGTATGCTTACGGTACGGAGGTTTAATAGAGAAGAGGACAGTACATAGACAAAAGAACATAAGTACATAGACAGACTCCATAGAGGAAAAAGAAGTAATACACAGATAATAATAAATTTAATGTTTCCAACAGTAATGATAACTTAGTTACTTAAAAGTCATAAGTTGTTGTTGTTATTGTATCGTATCATTCATATCGTAAGGTATCATATTGTATCGTATTAAAACAAAATTTTATTGTTTGTTTTCGGTTTTGAAATGTGATGTCTTATTTTCTGTATGACCATACAGCGATATACTAATTTATTATCTTGTTGCTTTTAGTATCAAGTTTCATCCGATACAACTATAAAACTTCAGGCACTAAATTCCGAAGTCAAGTGCAAGCAAACGTCGCAATTTAGAAGTTAGCTACGGGGCAAAGTTTGACGTGAAGCTCAATCGTGTTACAACGTAATTGATTTAGGAACTATCTAACGGATATTAATTTTAGATGGCGTATGTTCACCTCTCGAAGTTACGGGTCTCCTAAAACTTGTGTTTGTACGGCAGACATATGTACATATTTATATACCTCTTACGTTATAGTATTTTACACATGTTTCATAAAAACAAGCGGTTAATATACTTAATATGAAACCGTTATCTTGATTTTAATATCGTTAAAAATGTATATTTATTATGCTATATATGAAGTTTGGAATGAAACGAGAGATAAATTTCAAATTTTTACTACTTGTATACATATATTTTTTTTATTTTTGCATTTTTTAGTAGAATCATAAAACTAAATGCTTATGTATATAGACAAAATACCTTAATATTTTGAATAAAGCAATTCTATTTAGAGTATCTGTTTGTTCGTGTAACACCTAACAGACCTTGTTGAAGATCATATATCTAAAAATAATTAAAAAAAGAAAAACTCATATTAATCCATAATAAATATAACTTCTGTTTTGAAGAACTGCTAAAATATTCAATATAATATTTAAAGATCTTTAAACATATACATACATAGTTCTATTTGCTGTTTTTCTGTATACAGTAATATGCATGAAAGTTTATAATAATAAGGTATCGTCCCTAATAATTTTAGTCATAACTTATTTGTTGTATCGTGTAGCGGTTAAAAATTCATAGTTCTCAAATTGTATCTGTATCTAAACGTGTAAAATGTCTATAACTGTCTAACGCAAGACGGACGTGGATTCTTTTGGCCTTAAACGTAGGTCTAGTAAAGTATAGGTTTGATTGACTCTGAAGTCCGGTTAATCCGGATTGAAGCTGTGAAGAAGTAAGTCCAAACCAACACTCCGTCAGAGGCCGTATGCAAATTCCGGTTAAGGTCACGCCTATTATACCCCGGCCTATCCTACTTACGAAATAGGTCACGGTGGCTTTAGCAAGACTTTCGAGTGACAAAAAGTACTTGCCTCGTTAGGTTCGGATTGTTACAATAAGTGTAGATCAAAAGTGTTATAAAAGCCGACTGTTTATATCACAGATGACGCTAACGTCACGGGTGAATGTCTGTTCTTCTTTATATATTTTATCGTTAAAAAGTTTTTTGTTTTAAATGTTCGTATTGTGGAAAACATTGAATAAAAATGTATTCTTTCTTTGTTTATTCACTTGTTCTTTATATTTCAGTTGTTTTTAGTTCCCGGGTTGTTGAATCAAAGGTTTTATTTAAATACGTACCTATAATAGAAAAATATTATTTCGTTATATTCTCTATATACGACTTCATAAAATCGTCAAGTTCCTGGGCCGTTTTAGGTGATCCCGTAAACGTCGTATGTAATATAATTTTTTATACATTAACTGCCATTTGAATACCTGTATCTGTAGTTGTTTCGATTCCTTAATATTTCACTACAGACCTTAAATCTTCATACACCTTTAATAAAAGATTATCACATTGAATAACTTTGCTATGCCCGCATATCTTTATAGACACTGAAGTTGTAGTTTGGCTGATCCCTTAATCGATTCTGACAATAGCGTCATTTATCGGAATCAAAGTCAACAGTTTTTTCAGTTACGAACAACTATATAATTAAAAAAATAGATTGAAGCCACTTTGGTATTTTTGGGAGATTAGTGATTTTTACTGCACATGAAATCATACATTTTGAATATAAAATCATATGTGACATGCCTTTATAAAATAAAATCTTTCATTGTTACTTACATATACATATTTGGTTCACGTCTTCATTACTCATGTCGTGTCAGTATGAGATCGCTTGAATTTCTTTGTCGCGCGATAGTTTTAAAGGGTAAAAATAATATTACAATGTTCATGAAAAATACCCACTTTAAGTAACTTAAAGTAACTAACGTATTTAATTTGATAAGGATTCATATCATATGCGCCAAATACATTAGCTTTGATTTTAAATACTATCCGTTACCATTTTTTAAATATTTATTGTATACGAAAACACATATTCCGAATGCGCAATTAAGTAAATTTCACACCCATGCGACTGATATCAATCGATTTGAAAGAGATAGCTAGGTAGATAATAATTCCAGGAAAATATTTTCAGATCTCTTACTGCTATAAAATTTCCAAAAAAAACCAACTGTCTTTATTAAATGTACCATAACTGTAACAGTTTTAATAAATTCTTTTTTTAACAACAACTTATCATTAAACAAAATATCGTCAAAATCTGTTTCTGAAATGTAAAATCGGTCCTATTCATTTGCCTAATGTTTCCGTAAAACTGGGTCACTACTATTCTTATAAAGCGTCAAAAATTTGTATCTATTTGTTCAGAGCGACGACATCTAACTAGAAACACTTTTTGTCAGGATTTGTCTTTAAGACTTTGTGATCCGGATTGTACTTTCTTTGTGAGAACTTTTACTTAGCGCTTTCATCAGTGTCTAGAATTTGGTGTAAGTGTTTTTGTTAAATATTCTATTACAACTTTAACGACACCCGACTTAAGTACGCCTAAATAATTAAATACTAAGATATCCTTTTTAAAACGATAACTGTGTCGCTATTGGGCCGAAAGAGGCTTGTTCTTTGAGACAATCTGCTCCGTGGGTGCTTTGACTTGTTGAACAATGTACGAGACTTTGGTACTAGTTACCTCCTGAAAGAGGATAAGTTTTATACCACCCAGCTTAATGTTTTTATGGGTAGTGTTCTCAAACATGGTGACAGGATTTTATACGCACCTAATTAGCATACCTTTATAAAATCGATGGTGAAATTTTTAGTGTCTGAGAGCGGTTCCGAAATAATGTCGGCTTTCCTTCCGTTTTTACTGGTTACCTATTGGTAGTGTCTTTGTTGTACATATGCAAGTTTTCATAAAAAACGACTAATTAAAGAGTTCTTGTACTTCTCAAAAGCAAGTTCATGTCGTGGCAGAGTTGTGTCTCTTTTGAAAAAATCTAAATTGTGGCAATTCTACGTAAATTTATTTGTTAACTTGTGAGGATATAAGACAAATTCATAACCAAAATAAATAACAATAAAGAATATTTTTAAGGTTACAGAATGAAGGAAAAACTGCATTAAAATATATTGAAAGAACTAAATAGAGTCACGTTTAATATTAATAATAGGCAAGATAGAGGGCTATCTCTATCAATGTAGTATTTAAAATAAATTTTATAAAATAACACTTATTTATTATATTTAATGTATTTAGAATAAATGTATTGTTATAAAAAAGTTTTTTTAATTTATGCATTTCAACATTCGACGCCTAAATGAAAATATGCCTGTCGAAGATGTAATAACATATTTTATCGGTTTCTATATAGATATCTACAACAGGCAGATACAGATTACAGTTACAATAGACAGACAGCACAATGCAAAATTCTGTATAAATTGGAATATTTATTTAGGACTGTTATTCCAGTAGATTGGATAGGTACAGACGAGTAAGTTTACTCGGTCGGTCATCTTAGGGCAGTTTGAAAATGAAAAACAAGTCACTGGAATCCTATGTTAGAAGAGCTAGGTTTATATTACTTGAGATATTATATACTTATACTATGTATTGCTCTATTGCCTCTTGTCCTAAAAACGGAATATGTTAAAGTTCAATTGAGATCACATGTAACTTAATTTGGTGTCTAACGTCTTTATTTACGTGTTTTGTTAGGGTTCAGGCTTTGTTCAAAATGATACTCCAGGACATGCGACTTGAAACTTTATCCACGAATTTGTACAGTGTGGTTTATATTGCTTGAGATGTTAAATAATAAATAATAAATAACGCCACACAGTCATAGCCCCACACTAGGATACCCCGTGTTGTGGGTGCCATGGATAACACAGAAGGACAATTACACACACCCAGACCGAGAACAGAAATTTAAATTCATCATTCAAATTTCCGCCTCGCTGGGAATTGAACCTAGGACCCTTCGAACGGCGGTCCGGCGTGGTGACTATTACGCCACACGGGTCGTCATCGTAAAGGTTGCCATAAAATATATTTTATGTATATTGCAGGTACAGTAAATGGCGAGAGAATTGCATTTGGTTAATGTGGCATATCAATAACATTAATACAGGCCATTAATACTTTTGCAATATTCTTTATTGCTGCTCCTCTCCTATTCCTCTTATCGTGATTCTCTATAGACTTCCTCGATAAATGAACTATCTTACATTAAAAGAATTATTCAAATCGGTCCAGTAGTTCCTGAGATTAGCCCGTTCAAACAATCAAACAAACAAACTCTTCAGCTTTATATATTAGTATAGATTTAATTGAAGTTGATTTTTCTTTTCCATTGACAATGCAATTAAATAGTACAAAACTATTTTTACGGTTCGCACAAAATCCCTGTGTATTTACGGTGAACGAATCTGCCAATCTCGTTTTTTATCCAAAGCCTACCTTCAAAATAAGTTTATTTACAGTGTATCTCCGACGAACAAATTCCATTCATGTTTTAATTTAGGTTTTCCGTCCAATAGAATTGGAGAAAACCGCCTGTCTCAGTGTGACGGACGGAGAGACACGTACAAAAGTGACCTTTTCATTCCATTTTATCATACAATATTAGAATGTCTGAGAACATTTTAGATTTACTATTTTTAGAATTTATCACGTAACTGTTGTTTTATATCTTTATATACATATGTATGTATATAATTCTTCTGTTTGTTATTAATTTCATTACTAAAATTTTGTAATTGAAATCTTCAGGTGATAAGACGAAATTTTTTGTATGTGTTTAAGTGAGTTCTAGAATCATTTGGATTTACGTTTCAATCCAACGGAAAATAGTATTTTTATCTTGCCGGATAACATCTGCCAAATCCACCAATAATAATATACATCCCAAAGTTTGGATGGAAGTTGCTCTATCAGATCTGAATGGCTGAACAGATCTAAATGAAATTTAGCACTGAAAATAATTGGCATAGGATACTTTTTATCCAGGAAAAATGTACGTTTCGTGACAGTTAGATGGGGACGGATATAAAACTACTTAATATGTTTTGTTATCTGAAACCAATCTTCAGGGAAACCGCAGGCAAAAGCTAATAATAAATAGGTATACTGTAGCAGATATTAATCTTAACTGTATTACTCCATATTAATGTAATGTCGCTGTCCCTGTAAGTCAGTACGCTCATGAAATTTGCAACTGTAAATGGGGTGACATTTATCTCCTGTTACCATATTCGTAACTACGCTGATGTTCGCTATTTCAACTTAACTGAAGAGCAATGAATATACTTAAGTGGCTTTAAAATATTTGCATACGGTTTATATGGCCATACTGGGATCCACCAATCTTCATCAATCCGTGCTGGAGAAAATACTTCTGACTTTTAGGCTCGCTACTTACCCCTAGTGGTGTATGCTCTAGATCTCCTCAGTGATGAGGAGAGACCCCTACTCAGTAGTGGGCCATTAATGGGTTGAAGGTATTGTATACTGCGATGGTCTAGAATATAATCTGGTGACAGCAGACTAGGGTGTCGGATGAGCCAACAGAAGGAACTTTGTGATAAGGCTACATATTAGTATTATGCCATTATTATTATTGGTATTAGCATCTTTGCATGAAGCTATCTTGCTATCTAGCTTTATATTTTAACTGTCTGGCTATCTAGCCTATCCATAAATTATGTCACACGTTAAGGGTAAAGGAGGGGATGGACCAAGTGTGACATTATATGACAAGTGCGTGAGAGGGATTCTAAATTTGGTGACGTTACATTTAAAAATGTATTGTAATCTAAGTGTAAAAGTAAAACACGAACCATCTTTCTCATTCTATGCTTTAGTGTGCACATTTCAACATCATTGGTCTAAATGATACTGCAACGTGCCGCTTCTGTGGCGAGGAAGAGGAAACTCCCATTCACGTCCTCTGCGACTGCATTGCGGTCACTCACACCAGAAGTCGGACACTTTGAGGCCATACTATCAAACCTGACCTCATTAAGAGCCTGGATCCTAAAACAATACTACGGTTTATCCACGCCGTAGGCTCGGAGGAACAGATCTGACACGACACCTGGGATGGCTACAATAGATTAGCAATGCTCGCAATGGCCTCACGGGGAAATTTTTCCCGTGCCTAGAGCACTCAAATAATAAATAAATAATATTGCCTGTAACTGACTAACATAATAAGTCTATATATGTTTTGTATAATTAATACTGAATGCTATGTATATTTTTCTGTTGGCATGTCAAAGGAAATAAATAAATTTATCTAGAAAATTAAGAATTTCTCACATAGTAAGTTTATGTGGCGCTGTGCGTGTCCAAATAGATAGAATTCAGCACAGTCAATAAGTTTAAATTACCCCTAATCAAAGAATAAAATACATTTAAAAAAAGCTGGTCCTCTAATTATTACTTGCCCGTATTGTTGCTTATTTCTTTGGTATTACCGACGTCCATGCGTAACGATAACTATTTACGGGTAAGTTTGTTTAAGTCGTTTGATAATATAAACAGTTCTAACAGAGAATAAATGCCACACAAGCAATCAAAAGCGATTTTTCCCTATTGTTATAATATGTAGTCCTTGAGAAACATTCAACACTATCTTCTCAGTTAACAAAATATGTGATACCACTGGTAATATATATTTTTTTTTTTTATTGTTGCATTAAATCCCAATCATATTTGATATTAAAAATATTGAAATGAAGTCGTTTACCAACCTGGTACAGCTTTGGAGCTATGAGGTGTTTTATGAACGCCATTCTCCACAGGTTTACTTTTCGGCTGCTCCACTTCAACCGCCAGGAGTCTAGTCGGCTTCTTCACTTTCTTCACTTCCGCTGTACTGGACGGCGAGCCGTTCACCGAATTCTGCTGTTTAATTATATCCTTTCTATCCTTTATGTCTTTTTTAGTTAACAGTTTTATTTTATCCGGAGCTATTTTGGGTGTGACTAGACCGTCTGCTTTAGGATTCCCGAGAGTCTCAGTGGGTTTTTTCGGTTTCCTATCATCTCCTATTTTCCTCTTTGCCATTTGCTTGGCTCTCTTCAACTCCTGCTCCTGTTTCAGCCTCATCAGACTCTCGTTAACTTTCGCTGTTCGATACGCGTCCTCGTCGTGCGACCTATCCAGATTTAACGCCTGAAGACCGTCTTCTAAGTCCAACGTCGTAGGTTGATACTTCGATCTCCTTTCCTCTCTATCTAACCTGTCTAACGTTCTAGAATCTCTGTCTAAAGATTGAGAAAATCCACTCCTACTATCGCCGTCCTTATCTTTACTGGATAGATTTCTGAACACATAGTCCCAGCTCTCGTAAGTACCCATTCCATCTTCCTTAGCTTTGCTGAGCGTCGGTTGGGTGTCGGATCGAGGCAAACTCGGTAGTGAAATATCGCTGAAGCCAGACTTAGAAGTGCTAGTGCGTTTCGAGTTCTCCAGCTTACTGCTTTTCCTTTGACTCCTTTCGTCTTCTCTATGCCTCTCGAACTTGCCGTTCTCGTAGACCGATGGTGAGTCTAGTTCTATCAGTTGAGCGGTCGGTACAGAGGGGTACCTGTATGGGGGGTAACCATTCACCGGGATGGTCGCAGCTTGCTTGATCGGTGCGTACACTGGCGTTGGGATCATATATGGCGCCTGTACAGGGTAGTAGTAAGGTACGGCGCCGTACGGCGTCATCATCGACACGGGATTGTGTACTGTAACCGGTATTTCCTGGTTCATATGCTGATGTGGCAATGGGTACATCATGTGTGGATGCAACATGTTCGGTGACATCATGTATGGATGTATTTGTGCTGGTTGCTCGTCGAAGTTCTCGTCGGGGTACATATGGTTACAACGTGGCACCGCGTTGTGGTGTCTAGTCTCGACTAACCTACTTCGTTGGTGGTCTGATGACGTGGCTGGCATGTTCGAGTAAATTTCTAGTTCTGAAACAAAAGTTATATAATAACACATAACTCGCCGCAACCTCACCACATACCTTCAGATGGATCAATTTATCATCAGTGAGATTAAGTTTGAATAAACAAAACTTTATCAAAGACTTGTACCTACATTTGTGCAGGAAGAAAAAAGTTTCTAGATCTTGAATGGCTTTTCTTTATTTAACAGGGAATTCAAAACCTTGATACAACTTAGCACTTACATTCACATACCACAAACAAATATTTACGATCCGAGTATGTTCCCTGAAGGGAATTGAAATACTTGATAATTACCACCAGCTACTGGATATATATTATTTATTCACATATATATTCCCCCTTAGCCAACTTACCATCAGCATAGCCCGTCAGTCTCGCGGCCGCGACGCTAGGTGACGCTATGTACGAGGCCCGCTCGCGCGCCACGTCGGCCCACGACACGCGCCCCCCACCGCTCCACACCGACTCCCATATTTGAGACATTATCTATCAACAATAGTAAGTGTATACAGAATTAACACGTCGGATTGAGATTTTCTCACAATATTATTATATGTACTATCGAACCATTTGATTCATGACCCACCTTGCTGACAGTTCGTTTGTAATTTTGGCAAAGACTAATTCGT
>DWJN01003901.1:0-13018 GCA_018248895.1 Carystus phorcus
AAAAAAGTCGACGACCCGCGTGGCGTAATGGTCACCACGCCGCGCCGGACCGCCGTTCGAAGGGTCCTGGGTTCGAATCCCAGTGTGGCGGAAATTTGAAAGATTAATTTTAATATCTGTTCTCGGTCTGGGTGTGTGTAATTGTCTTTTCTGTGTTGTCCATGGCACCCAAGACACGGGGCATCCTAGTGTGGCTATGAGTGTGTGGCGTTATTTATTATTATGTTCAATATAGAAGATAACCTGTGAAAATCTTACAGATTACTATCTGGCTTAGAGTTTAATTTTGTATTCATACAGTTGTATGTACTCTTTATTCATTCTAGTTACGAAGCAGGAGTTCTTGAAGACCCAGACGCGATTCCACCGAAAGGAATTTATAAAATGACAAGGGACCTTACCGAAGCCGAAGATTATCCAAGCCTTATTGACATTACTTTTGAAAAGGGTATGTATATTTCTCTACTCATCACTCTGATTCTAAGGCAACAACAGAACAGTGTCCTTATGATGTATCCTTACTCTGTTGAACAACGGAGACATGACACAATTTTTCTTATTTTGAATGTCTCGTAGCTCTAATATTTTTTTCAATTCAATCCTTCGTGGCATCAGGCGGACCATATCTCGTTTGAAGCATTGGAAAGGAAATCTTAATTATTCAATATTTTTACGGTTTTTTAAATGTCCTTTTACAGGCATTCCTATCTCTGTCCAAATTCCGAGTGGGCAGGAGAAAGCTTTAATAGTAACTGAATCGTTGAAATTAGTCGAAACATTGAACAAAATAGGCGGTCAACATGGTGTCGGCCGCATTGATATCGTTGAGAACCGCTTTTTAGGACTGAAGGTATCCTTATTAATAACTTAATAATCGTATTCCTCAATTTATGATTTAAGAATTTTAATTTGTTATAATAATATTAAACATAACTTCCTTTTGAAAACATCTGACAAAAACACTTCGTTTCAGTCAAGAGGTTTGTATGAGACACCAGCCGGTTCAATATTGCATCAAGCTCACATGGATCTTGAAGCTTACGCTCTTGACAGAGAAGTCCTAAGGTACTAATTAGTAAGAAGATACTTCTGTATTTTATTGCAACAACAATAGTGTACAGAAGTTTCGCAATACACTGCACTACACTACAAATATTTGACTACCTATAATAATTATCACACCTTTTATTTTTCTTGTTCCTTTTTGACTTGCCTATTAAAACAGAGTTACTAAAGACAATTGATATTTACAGATTAAAGAAATATCTACAAGACAAAATGGCTGATTTTGTATACAATGGCTTTTGGTTTTCGCCCGAAGCTACTTTCGCAAGAAAATGTTTAAATACATCGCAAGAATCGGTTACTGGAACAGTTACTGTTAAAATTTTTAAAGGCAATGGTGGGTATTTTATTACGGAAATCATTTTTCATTGATGTATTTTATTAATTGAAGTATTTCCTAAACGATCGTCAGTTAAGCAACTGCGGGTATTCGGTAGCAGGATGACAACAAAATAACTTGAGCGTTTCTGTGCTACGGAGAGCACGTTAAACCATAACGGTTCTTATCATAGATAACAGTCGTCAAAACATGTCGGAGGCTTTCAGGCGGTATAGAAATTTCAGAGGTTGGCTTCTAACCCCTCCACCAACCCGAATTGAAACGCGTGATGGAGGAGGCTCTAGGCCTGTAGATACTAATATTGTATACTGGAGAACTCTAGGCCTTCTCAGTGATGAGGAGAAACCCACGCCCTTTATGGTCATTAATAGGTTGAAGGCATTTTAATTATCTGACTAAACAAGTGTGTGTATCTACTTATTAACAATCCTCAAGTATTATTACGCGGCATCGTGTTCCTGTGTCACATAAATTTGTTTTTAGATAGGTTCTCACAAACATCATTTCAAACAACTTCGTATAACATAATTATAATGATTTATACTACGAGACCAAAACATTTGTAAATATTTATTTTTTCAGTGACGATTCTGGCCAGAAAAAGCTCAAAAAGCTTGTACAATAAAGATTTGGTTTCGATGGACTTAGCGGGAGGATTTTCACCTGAAGACAGCACTGGCTTCATCAACATTAACGCTGTCAGACTTAAAGAATATGCTAGATTCAGTAAAGTAACAGAAATGCAATAAACATAAATTTTACCAACTGAAATAGGTAGTTTTATTTCACCTACTAAATTCGACATACCCACAAAAGTAATTCTTGAACGAAAGTAGTTTTTACTATACATATTTAAATTGCCTCTTTACTGATTGTTCAATGTAAATTTTGGATTTATAAAATTTTATTCTGTAACGAGTAAAAAAATAAAAATTGCAAGATATTTTATTAGGCATTTCACATTTTAAAATTATTTAAATCTCGGTTACCTAGTTTACACTTTAATATTTGACAGTACCAAGCATATTTATTTATTTATTGTACGTATTTTACTTTGTATTGTGTATTTAAAGATCAATTTGAATTTTTTTATTGTATCAGTTGTTTGCATCAAGGGTGTCGTATGATAATTTATTTGTCGCTCGATAATTTGTGGATTTAAATTATACATTTATATTGGAAAGGGTGAATATATTCATGAAATTGTAAAGACCTACATATTATTTATTTTGATAAGGATTAATATCGTATTCGTCTAAAAATAATAGGGTAATTGATTAATGAGCGATGATGATTGAACGGAACATGTTCCTTTTAATGTGCATATCATGTACATTTGCGGGTAGTACCTACCTAGTTTTTGATATAAACGAGCGCAGACACGCGGCGAAGGAAATTTTACTTTATACTCATGTCGCCCATCTATCGTCATAATACTATCGATGGAATGACCAGTGGTCGAAGTCAACTACCGATAGTTAGGCATCTATTCATAATATAATACATAATTATGGATATTTTACAAAGATTGTATCGGATTGACGTCTGTATTCTAGCCTGTTTCAATACACAGCTTTTATGTTTCTACTTTTTTGGGGTTGATTAATTAAAAGATAGCTTTCATTCATTTGGCTTTATTGAAATCAAATAAGCCCTTTTCAAGCTTCAGCCTGAGCCTGCAATCTTTTGACAAAAGATTCCTTCTTCTGCTTGATCCTATTCTTCCTCTCAGCCAGAGTAAGTTTGCGCTTATTCCAGCGTTTTTGTTTAGCTGGGTCCTTCTTGCCTTCCTTCTTTTTATGAGATGGGTCTGCACGTATCGCCTCGTGAGCTTTTTTATACATAGTTTCAATCTGTAACAATAATAACAAACATGGGAGTGAAATGAACTTCAACTATAACTAAATTGTATTGAAAGAATTTGCATTATCCATAATCCATCACAAAAATTTAGTTGTTATCATTTTAATGTTGCAGAATATAAAGATCTTCTAGACATTAATCTAAAAGAAATACATGTCTAAATGCATTTATTTGGTCCAACTTCGACACTGCTCTGAATTCTACTTCTGAACAGTAATTTGGTTGGACGTGGAACAAAACATTTAAAATACTTACACCATCTGCATTTAGACCTAACTTAATGTATTTGCCAAATTGTCTCTTGTATGAATCTTCGTCTTCCTGTTCCAGAGAACGCATGTAGTCTGCAACGTGGATTCCAAATATGTGAGCCCTGAAAGAGTAAAATCCATATGGTATTGAGTACTTCAGCTCTCACTTAATTCTATCACAATTATAATTTATTAAAGTATATTTATATAACTGCCCAAAAGTTCTTTCAGTTACAATGACATTACTTTTAACCATAACAAATTTTCAAAGAAATTCCTTTCAAATGTAAGCACAGACGGTTCAACAACATTCACAGTAAACATCATTTGACAACCAAAATCCCATGTTGAGTTTAATATTGCTCCTCTTTTGGCTGTTTGGATAATAAATGTTTATATTATCCAAAGGATGAATGGAGCAGGCTATCCAGCCAATTATAATTTGTTATCTTACCTGTGTACCTCTGCATTGAATTTTTTGTCCTCTGCACTATATCCTGGGAACCTTTTGAGGGAGTGGGGGACATTGAGACCACCATCCACTGCACCCTTCATAGCTCCAAACACACGTGCACCAGTTGTTGTTCTTGCGAGACCGACATCTAAGTAACATCTGAAAATGATATGTTAATACATCAATATCCATAGTTATAATATAATATACAAGATACAAAATCATTTTGCAATGTAACCAAGTCCTGTACTTATAGGCTCACTATAAAGCATGGGTCTTTCATTTAAGGAGTCCTAGAGTATAATTCATCACACTGCGCCAATGTGTTTTGTTAAATATATTAGTAGCCAATGAAACTCTCTCGATGTTTTTATCCAAAGGCCCTCTGATATGGCTTAATATCTACCCTATTAGGTAGGACTTATGATATAATGGTCCTTTGCTATATAGAAACACTGAAGAAATTCTTGTCCTCCTTGCCTAGTATTTATTTACCAATCATCCCTAGTTGCTTAACCTAGTCAATGATGCACTTATGAATCTATGGAAACCACCAGACCTTAAGTGCAATATATCACATATACATAAATAAATGTACACATATTCTGAGAGACTGACATATAAATAACTTTTAGATAGTTAAACAATAATTTGTATTTTGAAGATTTAGGACCTTTGAATTAGGTAACCCATACATTACCTAAATGCACCAGGTCCATTGTCAACGGGTTCAACATTATATTCATCACCAGTGACTTCTGTAGCGCCAGTGTACAAGGTATCGAGTCCAAGCCGTTGGAGCAGTCTTCGGGCAAGCAGAAGACCAGTGCAGTATGCAGCTGCATAGTTAGTTAGACCTGCCTGATAAATTACTTATTTAGAGGTAAGCATATTCACAAAGTAATCAATGATTCTTTTTGATAGTATATCAGTAGTGAACATATAACAACATAGGTTTTGCAATTGTACTTTGCTTCAGACCGCCCGTTCATAATCATCACGTAGCTTGAAGACAATTAAGTGCCTGTTATAGCCTCTTGAACCATTTTTTATGAATTGACTGAATTTGAACAATTTTTAATACCTTAATGCCGTAGTTAGGGAGTTCATGGGAGTAAGCCGCGCACACAATGTGATCGCCCTCAATTCGAGAGTAAGCCACCTGGCATGTTACATCCTTGTTTGAGAGTCGCACAATCAAACGGTATTTAGGTGTATTGTACTTGTTCTTGTCCTGTAAGCAAATAATTACTATACAAAATAATTCCTAGGCATTTTCCAATATTTAAGTTCCAAAACATTTGTAGTGTAACTGGAAAATGAATAATGTACCTGAACAACTAGGCGCTTCCTAGCATAGTAATCAGTTTTACCCTCACGACGCCTCTTGAATTTGACTTGATATCTCTTGAAGTACTGTTTATTCTTTACTACCTTCACGAAACCCTGAAAGCAATGAAAAACATTTACTTAAATATTTTTTGTCAACCATTCTTTTTTTAACATGGTGAAGAATGTTCAGAGACACTTTCTAATCATTATTGATGCGTTGATATACAAATCAAGCAAAACAGTGGCTTAGAACAAACCAAAAGCTTCACAGATTTGCATCCTCGGCAACATCAGATGACGCGCATGTGTCGATATTTCATCATGAAAGTACACCGCCATAAATTTATCGAGAAATAAATGACAAACTCGTTTAAATGATAAAGCTTTTAAAGTATAGAAAGCAATTTTATTACACTATTCAATAAATATAAGATATATGAGTAAAATCACAATGAAAATGTTCGTCAGGTAACCAAAATGATAACCTCCCATCGGAGTATATTTAGCGCATCATCTAAAATTAAATCCATTTTATTACTTATATACAACGTATACGCAATGAAATCAATGATAATCGCGATATTTTTAAATTTAAACTCACCATTGTGGGATATTTAAAATAAAGAAATAGTAGCGGTCGGCTACGCTAGAAGGACGCAACCGGAAAAAGACTCGTTAGCTGTCAAGACAACGCACAATCGGCTCAATCAGTCAGTACTGTCAAAGTCACTGTTTTCGTTTTGCATCCACCATTTTATACAATGTGCACAGACTAAAAAAAATACTATTTAGGTATAATATTATTAATATACACCGGCCAAATCCTTTGAGTGGCAATGGAAGTGAGCACAAACGTCCCATCAATTAGATACTTTTAAGTTTTAATTTTTGAAGGCTCACCAGTACCTCTTCAACTTTTACAAAGTTATTGACAGAACTGATAACTATAATAATAAAATTCTCTACGTATAATATATAACCGGCCCGACCGCTTTATCCGTTCCGTCTTATCCTAAGTGATCGACGGAGTTAAGCAAATGTAAACAGGATTGGTAAGTGAGTGGGTAACCGCTAAGGCAAAAAACTTTTGCGCTTCCATGTTTCATGCACACGTTAAGCCTTCAGTTGTAATTATTGTCATTGTATTGCAGCCATTATAACATGCTGGTAGCCTTCTCGTTGTTTAAATTTTCGGACTCCTGAATGGGCCTCCTCTGTATCATAGAGAGGTTCTGTACCTTTCGATAGACGGTTATTCCCTCAAAGTCAACCCAATTGCTCTTCGGAATGTTAAAGGAGTACATACAAGATAAGGTAGATTGCTTATTATTTTATGCCCTACTTAAGAATTGTAAAATTAAATATTACACTACACTATATACGCATATTTTGTTTGAAATAGCAACATTACAATTACAACACCTTTTTTTATATTTCTGTTTCTTTCCTTTTGTCTATGGTGCATTATGGCTTCCTCCTATTCATATCCTGAATTATTTTTGGCGGGTTTTATATTTACCTTGCCCTTTCTATACGAAAAGAGCAATGTTTTTAGATATTACTTAAAGTTTTTCTTGTATTATGCTTATGTGTTTATTACGTGTACAATTTTACTGCCTGTTGTCTTATTATATCCACGCGATGTTACAAACCTAATGTAAGATATTGATTTTTTTTATGAGATGGAAAGTCGACTGTTTCTAAAATTGAAATTTTGTGAACAGTGTTGCTTCCCGTTTTTGCCGCTACGCATCTTATATTGTTGGCATAGAATGGGAATTACGTGGTTTAGAAAATTGGGATAACAAGGAATGTTATATTGTGATATCGAACCACCAAAGCTCATTAGACATTCTAGGTAAATGTAAAAATACAAAAAAATCAAGTATACTTCCAGCAATAAATTTCACATTTATTTGTTTTTTTTATTTTTTTAGGAATGTTTGAAATGTGGCCAAGAATGAAGCGATGCACAGTTGTCGCGAAACGACCATTAATGTACGCGGGAGCTTTTGGTTTTGGAGCGTGGCTGTCTGGACTAGTTTTTATTGATCGTTTGAAAACTGAAAAAGCACGACAACTTCTGAAAGAAGCTACTGAAAGGGTCATACATGAAAAGGTATTTTTAAACTAATATAAATAATTCTTTGGTAAGTATTAAAGTCAATAAATAATATTTTTAAATTAATTATTGGAGTTTTTGGAATTTAATTTGCTGGATTTTATTTTTTTATGGCTACCTTTTAGCACATTAATTTCATTTCGTCACAAATATCATTTAATGCCAAGTTAAGATATTTAATAATATTTTTAATGTTTCATTCAAACTCTGTTTAAATTCCATGTAATATTTAAATATCATTGTACATTAGACATTGCATTATTCAGATGTTTCGTTATGTTTTAATGTACCATTTGTTACATAATTGTTTCAATTTTGGATACACTTCCAGACAAAGCTTTGGATATTTCCTGAAGGAGCTCGTTTCAACCAGGGATGTATACAGCCTTTTAAAAAGGGTGCATTTTATTTGGCAATAGATGCTCAAATTCCAATTATGCCAGTTGTTTTTAGTCAGTATTATTTCCTTGATAATGAATCTAAAACTTTTGAACCTGGTGAGTTTACTGAAAAAGTATATATTTATTGTTTAAAATGTAACTAGTTGTTTATGTTAAATAAAATTATTTACATGACAATATTATAAATAGGCCATTAAAAACTTTCTTTCCAGGAAAAGTTATAATAACAACATTGCCTCCTATTCCTACCAAAGGCATGACACGAAATGATTTAGAAGCACTTTCTGAAATGGCACGACAACAAATGATTGAAGTTTACAATGACAGTTCCAAAGACCTAGCCAGGCAAATAAAAATTGCAGTTTAAATGCCATTGCATTTGTCTGGGAAATGCAATACTTTTTTGCATTGTTTGCTTTGAAGTAGATAAAAAACACTATTGTATTGTGTACTTTGCTGAATTATCAATGTATTTTATCCAGCCAGTATCCAGTAGCCAAAATTGTAAAAAGAATACTCATTAGTCAGTAATATGTTTAGTATACACTGTGACCTATGCTTTAATACTATTTAATTTTATTTTAATGTTACCATACAAGATACCAAAGATATTATATTTAGTTATTAATATTGCTAAGTTAGATAGTGTTTAGAATGATTTAAGTCTCATTATTCTAGTCAGTTAGTTTTAATATAACATGTATAGTTATCAATTTATACCATTCCTATACCTAACGCATTTAAAAAAAATTCCATTGTATACAAAAATATTTGTGTAAGATATGAAATTCAGTCAAAATACTTAAAACATTAACACTTACTAAGAAACAGCAATACAATATATTGTAATAAAGGGTATATATAAATAAAACAATATAAGGGACTGGTGGAAATATCAAAGATTTATTTGGCTAAGCCTTAAATATACTATTTTACATAGAACCTTTGGGCTGTGTCTAGAAGATTGCAATGTGTCTTATATTGTGCGGTTGTGAGTTTGAATATTTGAAGTCTATCACAAAAACTTGTAACTCTGATAAAACCCCCATGTTAGCATGTTAAACATACCCTTACCTCACCTACATAATATAGATTAAGGTAAGTTTCGACACTTGCCACCCGACTTATTATATTGATTTATTTATTTACAGTATATAATAATGTCAATTTTTTTTCTATGATGAAAATGAAGATAAAAATTTTAATCCTACTATATTTTTCAATTTTTTACCACTTAATCATTCCAACTGTCACCCCAACCTTCATTATCATCCAGATTATCATCAGGAATAAAATTCAATTTACTGATGAAACTGTGGTTCTGACTTGAATCAACAATTTTAGTAGCTTCCTGCTTTTCTATCACTGGCATCATATCAGCAAAAAAGTCAATCTCATCAGCAGATTTTTTGAAGTTCTCATTTTTCTGATTTTTTATATCTAATTCAGAAATATCCACTATATTCTTCTTTGCTTCTAATGCAGCTTTTTGCAGCAACAGCGATCTAGTTCCCGATTTGTTTATGATTGTAGTGTTGCTATTCAACAAACAATCATCATCAATTTTACTTTCAACTTCATTCTTCTCAATATATTCAGTGCCCATAGTATTATCCAGTGTAAGTTGTTGTATGTGGCGGCTATTATTGCCCCAATCATCCCAATCCTCTTCATCCCCAACTTCCTGAATTACATTTGTATATAACTGTTCATTTTCTATACTCTCTCCACCGACAGGCGAAGGTCTTTCATTTAAAGTCATTTGTTGTTCAAAAGTAGTAGAGTTTATATCATCAGATATTTCTTCAGAACAATGAAATGCACTTAAAGCTTTATTTGACGAAATTAATTCATCATGTGAAATATTATTCGAAGATGTTTGTGTCTTTGAATTTGGCCTTCCATCTGTAAAAAGTTTTGACCTTTTGCCCCCTATGACGGTGTCTGCGCCCAAAATGGGTACTAACTCACTTAAGCATATTAATGTTGAAGCCACCAAGTTGTCATCAGTATCCTTTATACCAAGCAGCAACTATAAAAAATTACAACATATGTTTTTAGTATCGAACTATAAAAAAACTTATCTTATTTTTTTTTGTGTTAAGATATTTATGGTATTGTAGACAGATATAAAAACATGGTTTAAAAAAATCCACTAACCTCAGGCAATATATGCTGTGAAAGCTCATCATGAGAAAATACATGTACAAATTTTGTAAAATGAACTAAAAGCAACATTCTAATTTGGCTGTCTCTGACACCAAATAATTGAAGTAACCTTGGCTTCACATGGTCTTTGAAAACACTTAAACTGAAAAAGCCAGGTTGCTCTCCATTGTGTGGTCTTTCTAAAAAAAAAATAAAATCAAATAGCAGCGACCTTTCCAAATGTAAATTTAATCTATAAGACAAAGAACCAATGTCACAAAAAGTAGCTTACCATTTTTCGGTTTTAGAATATATGGTACTACATCTTTTCTTGCTGTCTGGTCTAGAAGGGTCAACCTAGACAATAGTAACCCACCTAATTGTTTAGCTACAGTTTCTTCATCATAGCATTTCAGTATTTCTAAAATACTAGTGAAAAACTCAGATTTTTCATTTTCTGTCTTCAAGGGTAAAAAGTTTAGAAATTTATAGATAGAAATAAATTCATGATTGAAGAAATTATTTTGAAGAACATCTGATAACTTAGGCCTTTTCGTAGGATCAGGATTTTGTAAAAGATCTCTGCAATACTTCTTAAATTCTCTCAAGTGTGGCACATCATCTGTAAAAAAAATATGATTAAACATTATAATATAAAAATACACATTTACATAGCTCCATTTCAAATGAAAGGCAAAGAATTCAAATCTGAGTACAAGATCTTGATTATAAATGACTCAAAGATCCATAATTAGATAACTATTACTACTACTACTACTTTACAACATTGACTATTTTAATTTCTATGTATGTAATTTTTTTATCATCATTTTATTAACAACTCATTATACTCATAAATTCTTTTATAATTTGGCTCACTTAATTTAACCTTTTTTTTTCACTGCGAAGTAAAGAAGCCTCGCAAACGTGATGTTGTTGATGTACACATATGGTCTAGTGCTGCCACTGGCTTTAGCAGAGCTACTACCAAGTATGCTTGATATCATAACAATATTTACCATCTTTTCTTCCCTTAAAAACATCTTCCACCAATACTGCAAATCCATACTGATCTACTTTAGATATTAATTCATATGAATCTTCATTGGGATCCACAGCTTTATCATATCTGTAAATAAAAAAACACAAAATAAAATAAAAAAATTGTTCAATAATGTTTATGGAGAAGTATAATTTTAAAGCAAGCTTAAATGTAATGTAATATATTGTGCACGTCATAATATAATTTTTATGTCATCCACCAATGAAGTTCAACATTAGATAGCAAATCTCACTGTCACACTATGGATATGTGTATCACCAAAAACTATCACTAACACTGCTGCTAAAAGAAGAAATAAAGAAGATTGAGGGAGAAAGATGTTCTGACTAGCTACCACAAGCATAAAACTTCCTGCGTACCAATGGAGGGCTGGAGAGAAAGTTATACTTTTCTTTATTTTTATTCTTAGCAAATAATGCATTGGTGATGACTTGTGTTTATGGACAGCGATAACCATTTACTATCAATTGTTCAGCAGAATATAGTGGGAGAAGTTAGTGATGGGGTCCAAAGAGATCAATAGAAGAGGTAATAATTGTATTTATGAAATTAAAGAAATTTAAAGGAGGAAAGAAATCTATACAAAGGATAATTAGACACCATATTTTTAAGGTTAAAAGTGAACACATCAAAAGTGGAATTTTGCTATACCTGTGGATTCTGGAATGTTTTAAATAAGTAGAATTCAATTCATTAAAAGGGCACAAATACTGAAGGCCACCAAGTTTCCACTGCCCATCACCTGAGACATAGATACATGGCAAGCTTACATTATTATGAGACATCCCCGCCTGAAATATACAAACCATTAGGTTATAAAAAACTACTTATAATGAATAATTACATAACTCTTATAATAATTTACTTAAAATTAATGTTTTATAGACAATTTTAATATTAAAAAAAGTTTAATATTAAACTTCTCACCTGTTCATGAAGAAAAACCAAAGCTTGTAAGATATTATTTAAGCCAATACATATTTGTAAAGGCGTTTGAGATGTTAAGGTATGACTTAGAGGTTGAACATATTCTGTTGCTAAATGAAATGTAGATCGTTGCTGCCATGCAGATATGTATCTCACAATACATGGATGGCGATATTTCAAAAGATTCTGTAACATAATCATAGTAAAGTGTTAATAAAAATCACAAGCGAATGTAAACAAATAAATATTATTTATATGAATAATCTTACATTGGAAAACTTTTCCAAAGGTGTGGAAACAGCCCATAAAGGCCCTAAAACTATTTCACCTTTAAACACTGACACGGAACCATCACTTTTTAGACTGAAATATCTACAGCTATCATTTATAGTAGCTTGATATTGAGACCAAAAATCAGTAGTATCTATAGCTTTTTCCTGAATTTCAAGTCCACTCAAATGCGATGACTCGCTGCCCATCATAAGCGAGTTAAAACAAATACAATTTACTCGTATATATCAGGAAATGCATATAACAGTTACATTATTATTCAAATTTAATCAGTGAACTTTAATTTTAGTTGCTTTTTCCACGTCATTGCGGAATTTATATTTAATATGTTTTATTATCCACCTGAATACGTATCACAGATTAAATTAGATAATTACATATTGATATTTCTTTTTGATTAGACTTTGATGTTATTATGACAATTGTGACAGATGGCTTAGGCAGTTCAACGCCTGATTATTTCGGCCGATGAATAACGACATGCTGAGAAGGCATTAAAAAGAGCATCGTGCCTTTACTTATTTTGGATTTTTTTTATAAATTATGTGCTAATAAGGACAGAAAATCGATGTTATTAAATGATAATAGTATAGTAGTCAAGCACTAACTTATATAGTGTAAAAAACATTCAAAAGAAAAACATTATGTTATCAATACAGTTTAAGGTCAAATTGAAATGGAAAATTAATATTATGCGTATTAAAAAATTATATTCTCGAACGGTGTTTCTCGGCTCGGCGGTTTACGAATGTCTGTAGATC
>DWJN01003902.1:0-13018 GCA_018248895.1 Carystus phorcus
ATAAGTTGTTAGCGTGATTTAGGAAGCCCCTACTAACGCCATCTATTGTCGAGTGGCGAAGTGGTGCTATATTACAACAGTACATTAATTATGTATAGGTGAAAATTCCGTATATAAAAATTAGAAGATGTCATGATTTTTTTACTCTTATTTTTCTATAGTTACTATTACGATATAACAACTATATTATCTAATTTTTTTTCTTCTGCTTACTTTATCCGCTTTTGTCTATAAGAGTCGAATATTAGGGAACTTTGTCATAATGGTATAGTTCCACTATCATGATTCCATCATCAGACCCTCTGAATCATAAACATATAGCAGCATTTTCTCTTCTCTTCTTCCTTGGTTGACCACATCGATGATGTCAGTTTTGCTGGTGACCATGGACCGTGGTGACCACGTACCATCACGTGGTCAGCTCGTTATATAAAAAGTTATTCTCTTGCAAAATTTAAGTTCCATTACAATCGGTAAAGGAGAAGCTAAAAAGGTTTTATTTGGAACCCATATATGAGCTAAATAAAATTGTTTGCAGTGAGTTTTATTTACTTTTCTATCTTATTTATTATTAGTTCTCACCCTCGGCTTTGTTCGCGTTGGAAGGCTTTAGTAAATATCAAAGTAATTTTTTTTGTAATATATTTCTTATAATAAATATCCTATATTTTTTGATATCTCTAAGAATTTACAAAGGTTCATGATTATCGGTTGAGTAATTTTGGCGTGAAAGCGTAACAAATAAATTTACATTCACGTTTATAATAATAAGGATACATTTGTCAAATATTCGAATAATATTTGAACGAATCCTTTCTTAAAAAACACAAATCGTCATAATATGTTCCGTATATTAAACAGGAATATGTGGATTATGTTTTAAAACATTCTAAGACAATTCTTATAATCCTTGTCGTACTAAAAGCACTATATTCACTACTTACTGTATAACGAAGTTTCTATCCGTTTGTCCGAATGGATTTCAAAAATTACTGCATTAATTTTCATTTCATGTGAATGCTACATATAGATAAAGGGTTTCACGAGGAATGTAAAGTTGTCAAGACTATGCCTAAATCTATTTCATACCTAAGTCCACTAGGGGATAGTCACGTAGCTACTGCGAACAGAAAAAAGAAGTTAACGGTAAAAAATAAACCGTAAAATATGTAACTCAACCCACTGGCTGTAATAAAAAGCGATGTAAAGTACTGGCAGCAAAAAAACAAAAGCTATGTGTGGCTGCACCACAACTCATGTGACCACCTCCCACCACAACACGTCACGTCATATATCTGATGTTGCGTGCGGCGCTGTAGTCGCCATTCGCTGGCTCCTTTACCACGATTTTTTTGATTTATCGTAAGGCTCGGCTACTTAGTTTTATGAGGGAGTGAATGCGCTACCCTACTTTTGCTGCGTATACCCGATAAACTTCAAAATATTTCAAACTTTTCAAACTACCCTATAGTTTTGTCAAGGATTATAGCATCTAATGTATTGGTAATCATCATTACTAAAAAACGAATCCACAGTGTTTCGGATGCAAAATGTCTAAACTACTCTACTGTCTTGATTGATGAAACTTAATAGAAAAGTGCCTTGAAAATAAAAGGGCAAAATCAGACACATAGTTATTTATGAGGTACTTTTACAACCATCATTAAAGATCTAACCAATACTAAAATTTACCTTATATATTTTCCTTGACAGGTGTTAAAGATGTTCAGGTGATGTTGAAACAACTGAAACACTGAAACACTTACAATCAAAGATACCGAGGCGGTCTTTTTTGCCTGGTAGCAAAAAACCGAACCACTTTTGCATAACATGAGTTAAATTCCATCGGTTATCATACGACTAAACTTTAGATGTAACAGGGTGATGAGCCTGTGACAGATGCTGTCATTACTATCTGCCAAGTGTCGGCTGTCAAATGTCATCTGTCAAGTGTCGCCTGTCAATATCTCCTTGTCAACGTCTGACCATGAAACCATAATCGTTTCTCTCTGAACCCATTTTTCGTAACTTCATTTGTTAACACGAATCATATGTAAAAACCTTTAAAAATGTAATAACCGGTGTACCGTGAACGGGTACGTCTGGGCTTGGGGTCGTCCCTTATAAATTTCACCTTAAAAATCCGCAAATTTGGGACGGCGGCACGGTCGGACCTTTCGGTCCCTTCCCGAAAGGGATTTGGCAAGGGATCGAGACCCACACTTATACAAAATGTCCAATATGGGTACCCGACCCTCGGGGCCTAAACATACCTAAGAGCTGAGCCGCTCGTAAACAAAGAAGTTTGTTGCCGCCTCCTGCAACCCTGGTAGGATAAATATCTCTCCCATGTAGACAATGTCACATAGAAGCAGTTTTACTTTCTAACTAATGATTCAATTACTCAACTACATAATATACTTTATCAATCGTTATAATTTTTCACCCAGTTTCATCCCATAGTGCGTAGTTGTTTAAAAATGTCATACAAAACACTCCACGCGTTTGAAAACTTTGAAACAATCACATCTAATAAAAGCGTTTTAAAAAAAACATTTACAAACCCAATCCCGATTTATCTGTGAACGAAGCAAAACGTTTGCCAAAAATGCTTCAAGATATTCAAACCTTACCTTAGCATGATTATAACCGGTCATTAAACCCTTCACAAGGACACGGTAGAATTGTAAACTCTGCAATTTAGTCAACGTTATCGCCACCAGAGGGAGCCTGTAGAGTCATAAGCAATAATCATAAATAGCAGTAACTATAAAGTCTATAGTAATACGATCACTAGATACATGCGACATCCTAAGCAAACACGATCGAACCCCAATTTACACGGATAGCCTCAAAATCGACGTATATTGGATACCTAATGATGGCTCGAAATCTTCATCGGGTAAATTGGATGGATCATTAATGACGTAAGAAATAAGTTACATAATCATAGGTGGCGCTGTTCCGATTTGTTGTTTAAGACTTACTGATTTCATATTCTTTCTACTATTGGTTATAATATTTTTGAAGTCAAACTTCTTTATTTTCTTAGTTAAATTATCGCCCTATATTAATATGAATAATTTTAATGTATCTTTAACATATTATTTTTGTTGCAGGTAAGAGATATGTTTTTAATTAGTGACATCTGGTAAGTCTGACTTTTTATATATGTATATATTTTTTTTATACAATGTCTTAATATTTAATAATTGTCCTATTTATATAAATTAAAGCTTGTCATCCACTCCACCTGGTGGCAGTAAAGTCTAACCTTGAACACATTACCTTAAACTATGCACTTTCCTCTTGAATATATATACGTCATAAGTAAGTGTGAATACTGAGGCGTGCTGGCTATTCAAGTCTTACAGGGCACATAACGATTGACTAGCCGAGTTTAGGCGAACCTGTATGCATTAACATACCATGCCATGTCAACATGGAACTAAAAGTGTCATTGCCATGCGGAGAATCGCATTCGTTCTTTACAACAAAACCTACATCACTTTTTCTCTTAGTGCATTATGAATTTCGTGATCGATGACGTGCCCAAAATATTGTGTCGCGTGCCGTTGGTTGAACCCTGGACTAGGCAAATATTTGTATTAATTGAATAACATTTTATATTAAATAACGCTACACTGTCATAGTCATTAGTATTCACCCAAACCTAGAACAGTAAATTAAACTTATCATTAAAATCAATGTCCCAATGGATATAGAACCCAGGACCCTTCGAACATTGCGTAGTGACATTACGCATTTATCAAATCTGATATCGAAACTTTTATTATTATATAATTAAATGCTCACGCACTCAAGCTTACGTTCTGAATCTTTGTGTAGACGGAGTCACACACACATATATAAAACCTGTTTCTGTCACGTAAATGTTTTGCTACACAATGAAGTAAAGCTAGTTTTTCCGCAAAAACCAAAGATGAGGTAGCCCTGATCGATGAATTCACCTTACTCGCTAAAACTTAATGGAACCATTGGAGAGTTTATCTCTTAAGCTCATCATCCAAGAGAGATGCGAGTATCAAAGAGTATCATTAGCATCGATTTTCTTTATCAAATTGAATCGAATATGATTCCGTTTTAAAGGCAAAGGCGCATGCATATTAGGATATTATGAACGATTGCTATAATCCGTAAGGATATAGGTACTATAGGCTCATAAAATGTTGTATATTTTTTTCTTTTCACTTTAGGCGGCATTGCATCAGTGACGTAATTTTGGGCAAACATTAACTCAAATTTAAAAAAGAAATATGGGCGATGGTAATCACTTACTATAATGCTCGTTTGCTCATTTACCGGCTGTTACATAAAGGACGAACGGCAAAATAAACGAAAAAGGACTATCGGTGATCAATGTTTTTCGTAATCTATACTATTAATATAAAGCTGAAGAGTTTGATAGTTTGGACGCACTAATCTCAAGAACTACTGGTTTGAATTGAAAAAATCTTTTTGTGTTGGATAGTACAGTTTCCGAGGAAGGCTATAGGCTATATAACATAACGCTACGACCAATATGAGCTGAGCATTGATGAGAAATGTTCCAAGGTGATACGAAGTCCGCCGGCTTTACTTGTGTATCTGTATAAGCCATCGATTTAACTATCGTAGACGAGACTCTTTGAGCTCGTAACGTAGGGATGTCGGATTTCATTAAGGCACACACACGAGGGCGCGTCCACACACGGCTAGAAAAAGTTATAATAACATTAATGTAGGTTCTTTTGACAGCTCTCTGGCCGTCGTTAGCAGCCCTGCGCTCTGGATCTTGTCATAATCTCTAGGGTTGCGACTGCGTTAGAGTTTATATCGATAAAAATAAGCTGTGTTTTATATTTTATTTTATAAGTACATATGTATTTCACCTAGGCAGAAGCGACTATGTGCAAAGTCCTGGCTTCGTGTTTTGGAGTAGACATTTATGTGATAA
The DNA here is from genome assembly GCA_018248895.1 of Carystus phorcus. NCBI lineage: Eukaryota > Metazoa > Arthropoda > Insecta > Lepidoptera > Hesperiidae > Carystus > Carystus phorcus. The sequence continues at coordinate 4,958 of DWJN01003902.1, forward strand.
TAGTGATGTTTGTTCAATATTACGTTTTTGTGTATTCCATATTAAGACTTAAGAATATGTTGATTTCATATTGCTGTCGTAATTTTCAAGCTGGTAAATCAGATTTGATGATGAAGACAAGCTTCCTAAAAATGATTGACGAAAATCTGTTCAGTTCTTATTGATATAATATTGTGATGTATCTGTTTGTTATATGAACATCTAGCTTAGTTATATTTTTATAATTAAGAACTATTAGTATAGCATAGTTCCACGCATCACCGCTAGAGGGAGCTAGTTTAAGGATCTACGCGTGGGGTTGTAGGGAACACAATAGCTATCGTCGGATGACCGTTGGGGATGAAACCCTCGCAAAAATAATAATAGCTGGATAAACTGTAGGAGACCGAACAAATATTTGCTATCGAGTATCTATTACGTTAACGGTGATAACGTTGATAGCTCGTGATAGGGATTTTGTATCTGTCGTACGTCCACGGGGAAATGGGAATCGGACTAGTCTACATATATATGTATATAATTTTTTAATAAATATATTTATATTTACGCTTGGGAAGATCTAGTCATCTAACATAAAAAACATTATCAGATCGAATTGTGAAGCTAAATTAATGTCGAATTCATTTAAACATCCACCAATATTTTGTAACAAAATCTATCTAGTTTAGAAGGAGTTTAGTAAAATACAACCGAACAGAAGAATTTTATTTACAGTTAATATAATTATCATTATAATTTTTAAATATTTTATTTATTATCTATCCTGCTACATATAAAAACAGTTTATATCGAATCGAATTATGAATCTAAACCTCTCTAGAATTCATTTTAACATAGACTAAAAATTTCATCACATTCGGTCCATCGGTCTGTTTAAGAGGTCAGTGACAGACGAACAGACGAATATATTGTATGTATATATAAAAACATAACGATATGGATAGGAGAAAAGAATATGATTCTAACAACAAGCTATTCTTTCAAATGTTCGTTTGAGCGTTCGAGCGATTTGAAAATTTAAAATTGATTATTGAAAAATAAATAACAATATTTTTAGGCAATTTGTACCTAACCAAGTACTTCAACCAACAAATCGTGCTATTTCTGTTTAACAGGAGTGAGTTTACCGACTTTATAGCTGTATTTGTATGGGTGCGGGTTTATGCAGAACTTTGTATACAGTTAGTAACATTCTGTTTCGAACTAATATCGATATTATTCTTAGCAACATTTACACTAGTGAAATTATTTGACCTCAGAAACTGATGGGTCTAATGGTTAAATGTTACTTTTTGTTAACAACGAGTCTCTTTTGGTAAAAACAGCTTCAGAATCCGTTGATGACATCGTAAGACAGACAGATAAACAGAGGGAAGTTTAAATCTAGTAATTTAAAGAATAATAGAATATAGACCGACAAACACGCATGCATCTTCAAATTTTTTTTACCGTATAGCTAAAAAAATAGAAAGTAATACACGAATTATAAAAAATATTTTTATTTCGTGTAAAAATGTGCATTTTCTTAAATTATTTTTAATTATACTCGACAAGAAAATAGTTGCAAATTAAATAAAAATTCTTGGTTACTAACTTAACAGTTTTTTCTGCAAACATATTAGACTATCTTATTTTTATTTAACAAAACCTTAAGTAACGTAAGTGAACATAATCGAAAACTTCGAGAGCTACGAAATCTAAGCTCGGAAATAGAACGACAGGTCGAAATAAAAACAATCGATCAAGCGATGTCGACAGGCGGGCAGCCCGCGCCATCGCATCACTAATTACGTAGACGGCGGCATCAGGCCGAGCCAAGGGTACGGTCTCTGAATTTTTTCCCCTACACCCGCCACCCCACCGGAAGGGGGGCGACCCTCCGAACCGTTCTTAACATTTCCCTGGCTCGAAGGCACAAGACGCCACGCTTATATGAACCCCTGGTACCTACTCGGGTTATATACTTTTTTGGACGGTCAGACCCTTTGAGGCCTCTCGAGTTTGGGTCCTATATACCATTTTGTGACTGACCTTTAGGCCTCGGGCAGACTGGTTGATAAGCGGACCGCGATTGCTGTAAGGATCCTTCCATATGTACATAGTTTAATATGGACGACTCTGTTTTACAACGCGTGATACAGATAAATAAAGGATCTATCTATCTTAATTGATAGTATGTCGTTCAAGTATTTAACAATATATGTAATTGCATTTTATTGTCAATGTTAAGTTGATTTATAAATTGTCATAATTTTAGCATAATTATGGTATAGTTAACGAAACTATCAGATTTGTTTTCTGAGAGATGAAGACATTTGTAAAAGAAAATGTTTGTTTTGGGGCGTGGTTTTAGATAATTCTTTAATCATTTTGCGTTACTTAAAGAGTTTGGGACGCCCGTCTATGTGGGTTTTATCAGGTCTTTATGAAGAAAAGATTTCCGAATTCGCTAGTATTTGGATAAATTCTTACGTACATTTTAAACTAAACAAAGACTTATTAAACATGGTATATGAAAAAATATCTTTCATATTGTATCGTTTGAGTGAACAGTACAGTATATAGATCAGACATAAGACATGTTGCCGATGGAACAGAAGCAAAATCGCAAGACATGATCGTTACATAGCCTGTCTAAGCTCCAAGGGCTTTAGGGAGCGTAGGGTTATGTAGGTTTAGGTATATACAACTTTAGAGATTAGGGATCTGCCGCGTGTGGATGTTACTCCCGGGGTTTTTTTGTGTAAACATTACTTCGTATTAAATGGCGTAGTGACTCGACGCGTTAGTGGTCACGTATACACGAATTATTTTGGAACGTTCCACTGACGACCTTGCGGAATACTTTCGTAATAACACATTGTATAAACCGACGACCGGATTTGGTAGATGTACATATGTATATAAACTTTTTCCATCAAATTTTGCTGCAGCAAAAAAAATTCTATCGAATCTTCTTGCAGCATAGAAAATTCTATCGAATGCAGCATAAAAATTTTCTATCGAATCGAACTGTGATCTGAATTTGTATTTTCAAATCCACTTAAACACATAAGAATTATATATAAAGAAGAATTATATATAAAGACTAGCGAATTCGGCAGACGTTACCGTACAACATAAAATTTTCTATCGAATCGAATTGAGAATCTAAACTGTTCTCGAATCTATTTAAACAAAAAATAAACAGAATGGTTCCAATCGTTAAGGAGTTCAGTGGCATACACAAGAACAGCAGAATCATTTGTTATTATTTAAATATTTTTAAATAAGATGAGGCGCGAATATGTTGTTTAGCCGCTTGGGTATGCTTTTGGTTTTACGGTCACCTATCACAACTTTACCATCAGCCAGCTACTTTGAATATTAAACAATCGTAATCTAGGCTGTAGCGTCGGTGTTTTCAAATTTAGAGTGGATAAATAGGCCTTAACAAAGCTTTACCTCTTTAGAATTTTATATATTTACCATCTGTCGCTTACCATTAAATAGGTAGTCTAGTCAAAAATTAATAAGTTAAAAACTAAAAAAACAAACTTAATTAGTTGTTTATTAATATCATTGTCTTTGTTTAGTATCAAGTTATTTAAGCTGTTAAAATTATAAAAAAAACTCCGAAAGTAATCCATTGTGTTACCATATCATGTGTATATACTGTGCATTTTAACAATTAATTTGTTGAAACAATTTTGATTTTATAGTAGATTTACAGTCGTTGAAATAATCGTTACCATTTTATATGTTAGTTATTAAAATCGTAGACAAAACATTTTAAAGTTAAAGAGCGTCTCACACGCTTGACGTGAGCTCAGTCAGTGCAGTCACGAGTTTCTGATGAATGTCAATATAATACAATAGAAATATTAATGTTTCAAAATTATGTAATCATCAAATTATTGAACAGTTACCTACGTAAGAGCTTTAAATAGGAGTGGATACAAATAGGATATTATGAAGCTACCATAGAAGCGATAGCTTTATTTTTCGGTTTAACTCTGGAATTTATTTCATTATAACTAATAAATCTTTATATATGTGTCTAATCCTGCTGTTGTGTGTGTCATTAAACTGTTCTGTAACTTTTGGATTGATTTTGATATTGATTTGAGAATAGTTTAGAATCCCAATTCAATTCGATAGAAAATTATTTTTTATGTTGCAGCATTTGCCGAATTTTCTACTTTATATTAAAAATACTACCCATTAGCGCTTTGTCTTGGGTCGATTCTCAGCGAGGCAGGAATGTGAATGATGAACCTATATTTCTATTCTCGGTCTTGGTGTGTATTCTCCATGACATGATACAGGAAATTCTTTGTAGGCCTGTGAGTGTGTATTGCAATATTATTACGATGTTTTTACATAAACGATGTTTCAATAAAACTTAAATTTTTTTTACACAATGGTTTTCATTTTTTCTGTTTAACGATTTGTCTGTTCGCCTGGTACCAGTTTAATTTTAGAAGCTGTTTAACGTATTTTTATACGAATTGTTTAGTTTTCGTGATGTAATATTTAATGTTTGTTTTATATTTATTTACAATTTTTCGATGCGAATCGAGAGTGATTGCTGGTGTATCCTTAACAATACAACATTAAATAAAAGTACCTAAGTACATTAGTTGAATATATTAATACGTATTCGCCATTTTTAATTAAATTTTTTTTTATTTAAATAACCTATACCAAGTGATTAAGACTTTATGCCATTTGTAAAATGGATATAAGTACTTTAGTCACGTAGGAATAGTTGCCATATATGCAGACAAATTAAAATCATGAACCTCTTTTTGCTTGTAGTTGGATAAATAATAAATGTTACAATTTGGTTTTTATAAAAAAGGCAATTTTTTATCAATCTAAAATAACCAAGGTCACTCGGTTTTTCCGATTTACCGTACTAAGAAAGTACGATTTCCGAACATGTTATATATCATTCAGAAAATGATGCTATTATATCATTCAGAAGGTGCACTTTGGTTCGAAATAAGAAACGTCAGAGGGTTTCAGTACTCACGGTGCGAACGTCACGCGAAACTTAACGGTATATTACCGTACTTTAATATTATAGCGTTGCGACCGTGTGCGCCTCCCTTAAGTGCCTCCGTCACGAGGCAAAAGGCGAACAAAGTAGCCTGTCTTCCCGCCTACACTCCTGGTACAGGGGCAAACTTTGATACCCCAAAACCACCCCGTCTCCCTAGTACCCGACCCACCCACTAGGGGCTTTGAGGACGTCTTTGAGCGAAGTTCGCAGGGAAAACCCCGAAATTCGAACTTGCTCCATCCCGATTATGAGTTGGCGATATCTTTAGATTTTCTGCTTGCCTGGTAACTCGGGAATTGGTGTAGAGTATTTTTTATACTATATTTTTTCATATCGTTTATTTTTCCCCTGAAAATAATTGCTTAAAAATTTGAAGCGTTACAAATACCAAATGCTCCTTTCGATACTTATACTACTCACCCTAAATATAATGCACTACTATTGAAAAGTAAATTGGAACTGTGTTGGCACTTAGCAACCCCTAGCCGACACACCCTTAACGAACCTTTCCCAATTCGAAGCGTAATAAAGTAAGACCCATTCCCTTATTAGAATATTCTGCGTTATAGAAACCATGAACTTGCAAAGAACATTATAATGGGAATTCTACAAAATATTTAGCTGTCACTAAAATATCTTAGCTGGGAATTGATTCTGGAATCTCACTGGTTAGATCAAAATTAACACGTAAACAATGTTAACGCGATGTTTCTTTATTTCTTAAATAGCTGTTGACCGCTACTTTACTTTTTCAAAAAGTTTTTTTAAGTTTCACGTTTCTATATGTGGTATTTCAAGGCTGTACGTTGATGGCATTCAGTAACTGTTAAGGTTTTATAAAATAGATAACACAAATTATTTGTATGTTTGATTTGACAGACCATTAAACTAGAGGTGAATGTAATTTCAAATTAAAATATTTTTCAATATCGTAGCAGATTCATTTCTGATCGCAGATTCTGAATAGAATATGGCAACTTAGGTATGTATTGTGCAAGAGAATTAAGAAATGATTTTTGAAAATTTATCCCATAAAGGTGGAAAAATTTACCATAAATTGGGTATTGCTAACTGTTTATTGTTCGTCAGATGTCAAATGATTTTCAGTTAAGTACCATTATAATACAAAAAACAAGAAAAATGATTGAAAAGTAGTGGAGAACCGTTATGTTTAAGCTAATCAATAGGTAGATATAGGTCGCTGAAATGTATTCTTTTTACTATCTAGATATTGTTGAATTGTTTGTTAACAAAAACTAATTGGGGATCTACACCATTACGTATCGAGACTGCAGATATGTTAATACGCAAACAAACAATACTTTAAAACGGCCATCTGTAAGAATATTTTAAGATTCGTCGCTCACGTTGATGTCTTTTCTTTATACAACTTTTTAAGAACCACGTAATTAATCTTTTCATCGTAATAGTAATGATTTTTATAAGAATTTATTCATAAAATTACATATAAATTAAATTGACATGTATTAAACAGACGAAACTATTTTGCTATTTCAATACTGATGTCAACATACTGATTGTTTTGACTCACGTAAAAACATTTCCTTACATGAAGTGCGTTCACCAAACTTCACTACTATTGCCCCTCACCTGAAGGGCATTTTATTCGAAGGATTGTGAGATTTACATGCGACAGCATTATAAACAGCGTCATAATGACGTTCAAAATTGTGCACGCCCTTTTAATTTTAAATAAAGGTTGCCGTTTTGAAAAGTCGAGTTTTCCTTTATAAAGTTACCAGGCGAAAGGAGTAGGGAATTTCGCGCAGCGCTCAATGAAATACCAGGATAATAGAAGCTACAGGATGTTGATTAAACAGTATTTTTGCCGAGCACCCTTCTCGCCTTATGCCGGAGAGCAGGTGTCACTGTCGGCGAGTAACTAGCCCTACTGTGATGTCAATTCATTAACGGCCTACTACAGCATCGTCTTCATTGATTGAGGGGACCTAGAGCATCCTCTACCACGCTGCTCCAATGCGGATTGGTGGATGGGTTAAGGGCTAAATCAAGTATCGGAAGTTTTCATGCCAAGATCTCCGACATTGCTTAACTTAACTTGCCCTCCGAAGCACGGAAGCGCTCAAGAAATGTTTGCCACTACCGGTCCCCCCTCCGGGTACCGACCGACTGCAGTTCCTTAACACGATCGAGCTTTACTCTAGTACTCCAAAATAGTAACCGTTTTCTTATACTGAAATATTTGCTTGTGGATGCGACGTCAGTTTCATAAAAATTCTGTAATAGACATGTAATTGTGTATTTAACAAGTCGCTGTGACTGTTAAAAAAATATAGAAATATTTGAATCGTTGCAGTTCATATAAACGATCGAATAAACATGAAAAGCAAGACAGACTCATAATAGAGACAGCCTCAAAGGAGCTGTTAAAATTGAAGTTTTCTAACTAGAAATATCCGTCAGTGCGGCGAGCGGCTAATTCTGGTGCAATATAAATTGCACACTCAAAGTCAAAGCGGAGTTTTCGCACATTACAGTGCACCGTACCCATTGCTCGTATACGATAAGTGAATATTTAGACATTTTGAAAATTTCATAAACCTGCGGAAACAACCTCGTGTTCCAGCGGTGGTATGGCAGAAAGTGTTTTTTTCCTTCTCTTTCTATCATTCTGCTATTACAGATGTCTATAAATGACGGTCACTATTCAGTATCGAGTCGGTTTGTTCATTCGTTGGGTATTTTTATACAAAAACGCTAGTACGTATCACGTTCTCATGCTAACACTGAAAAGGTATGGAAAAATAGTCTAAAATGATATGGCAAATTGGTAGAATCAGGCTGAGATTTGGCCGATGGGGGTTTAAGGGTTCAACCAAGAAATCTTAAAAAATCCACTGATTTTTGCAAAAATTGGGTTTATGAGCAGAATCTCTAGGGTTCATTCCCCGAACGAAAATCTAACTACGGCCTTGAGTCACGTTTATTATATTATTACTTATTATTATTAATTAAACGATTAATATACATAG
>DWJN01003903.1:0-13017 GCA_018248895.1 Carystus phorcus
AATAATACGGCCGAATGGATGCATACAACTGACATTTATTAAAAAGATTCACTCTTACCCTCAACATACTTAACAATGAGAAGTAATGCGTTAGATACAGCTACTTAAATAATATTTCTTTAAAATAAAGACATGTATTGGTTAAGGGTAATATTGATGTGATAATTGCTGTCCAGGTCACAAGTTGAAAGCGGAGACGATGATGAATGCCATCCCGGTCATAGAGCTGCAGACACACGTGAACCCAGTGCTGCACTACCTGGTGCCGCCCGCCCTCGTCTACCTCATCACCAAGCGTGGACTGCAGACTGTGGGTTCGTTCACTTTATTATAACAGTAACTAATTGAGACATTATCTTGCTCGAATAAAATCATATGCGAACACACACGTACATACACAGACACGCTCGCGCACTAAACACATAAACACACCCAGGCACGGGCGCGCACCAAACACATAAACACACACAGACGTGTGCGCACCAAACACATGAACAAACAGACACGCGCGCGCACCAAACACATAAACGCACACAGACACGGGCGCGCACCAAACACATAAACACACAAAGACACGCGGGCGCACCACACATAGACACACATTCAGACGCGCGTGCGCCATACACTTAGTCATACATACGCACAGATGCACGCGCATCAAACACATAAATACACACAGGCACGCGCATTATACGCACAATAATGCGCGCGCATTATACACACACACAGACAGACATGCACACACACGCTTAAGGTAGGAAGGCTCCGACAAAGCCCTAAAATGCGTAGCGGCAGAATAATTATGACAATTGTGTTAATTATACTTGCAGAGGAGTGCTACGGTGTATACCGGCAGTTGAGGCAACTGTTGACGTACGAGTTTTTCTACATGGAGGAAATTGATGATGAGGTAAATGTTTACTTTAAAAACAAATACATACATGAAAATTTTATTTATTCGTATGACAAAAATTGTGAGTAGATGGCTCCAGTAGAGCTTAAGAAACCTGTGTACATATATTATCTTAATATACATATATAAATTACATGTCACGGTGTTTGTCCGCTATGGATTCCTAAACTACTTAACCGATTTTAATCAAATTTAGTACATCGTGTCCAGTTTGATACAACTTAAAAGATAGGATAGATTACATCTCAATTTATAGTCGTAAAATGATTTTATTACAATTGACAAAATTTGAGTTATTGTAAAATATTTTAGTTCCATAAGGTTTTAACAGAGGGCGTTGTAAGATAATTAATTGACAAAATTGAGTAATTGCAAATTACTTTATTTTTACTTCTAACGTGACTATGGGGATGATTTTTTTGGTTTAATTAGGTCAGCTTTGCATTTTTGCACTGATGTCATTGTTGTTCCAAATAAGCGATAATGATGTTTTTTGTTTCAGAAATTCCAGTTTGCATTAGAGTACTGTATAAAGTACGGCGTGATTGTCCGCGACGGGGATACATTATCCGTGGGTCACAACGAGAAGCTGCAGTACTTGCTGCAGTGGGCGGTGCTGCCCACCTTCACCTCGCTGACCCTTTGCATTGACGTTATGTCTGAGGTGAGGGAAGCTTACTCATATATCACTTTGATTTGAAATCCCGTGAAAAAATAAAGTAACATTTATTATTAGATTGTTAATGTGTGTTGAAGTTGTTCTAGAGAATGGTTCACAATTCGATTCAATTTTGTTTTCTATTTTTCAAGATAACAATGCCGAATTCGCTAGTTTATATATACAATTATTATTATTTTGCGTGTGGGAGTAATTTAAGGCCATCAATGAAGTAATTATTTTAATGGTAGGTCGCCGTAGCTACTGATGCGTTATCGACCAACGTGGAGGTTATTATTACTGCTTTTCCGACTCTGTGATACGACTAAGTAAAAAAAAATGTTACTTACGACTTTTATTTTACTATTATCTTGTTGTTCATTAAAATGTTCACGTGACTAATGATGATTGTTTTTTTTTATGAAAAATAAGTTAATGCTTGACTACTATCCTGCCTGATGGTAAGCAGAGATGTTAAATTTATTACATTTATTTATTTATTTTATGTTAAATTGCAGGTAATTTATACCAATCCTTCGTGGTAGGCATAATAAACGATTATTATGATTATAACGAATGTGTCAGGTGAAGACTCGGTCGTCGGTCGGGGCGAAGCGGCTGGTGCAGGCGGTGGCGGAGAAGCGCGGCGGTCACCCCTACACCCTCAGTCTGGAGGCCACAGAGGGCTGTCTGCGCGGACTGGCCGCCGTCGGAGCCTTGCGGCGGATCAGGGGGTGAGTACGATTGACTTCAACCCATTAATGGGCACGGGTCTCTCCTCGACACTGGGGACGTCTAGAGCATACTCCACCACGCTGCTCCAATGCGGATTGGTGGAGGGGTTTGTGGCCAAACCAAGGGTCGGTCATGGCGTAACGACTGCTATGTTCATAGCAACCGAGACCGACGGCTTAACGTGCCTTCCGAAGCACTTGGGTTGGCCTAGGATCGACGCGAGCCGTCGGGACTATGAGCGCTTCAACTAAGCGCTAACTTTGTTTACTCTGTGTTACTTAACCAAACTAAACTAGTTATAAGTTTTAAGATACTTTGTAAGTAACGGTAGACATAATTATAAGATCCACGGGGAACGTTCATCTGCCGACAAACTGGCTCACAGTTTGGCAGAAAAGTATAAAGTTATTTGTATACTGTTTGTTATGATAAATAAATTAAAAAAAAAATCACCAATCCATTATTTTTGTTCGGTTTCCAGTCGCACGGACGTAGTGTACCAGACGGTGGAGCCGGCGCTGGCCAAGTGCCGCGAGCTGGTCCGCTCGGTGCTGCCGCCGCTGTCCCCGACGTTCGGCGCCGACAACTGCGTGCTGCTCAAATGTGCCGTCGTCCCTTCTAAACTATAAACGTTCGTTTATTGTCCAATTGTTAAATACATTTATGAAGCGAATTTAACTCCGAAATCTATGTTTTCCAGTTTTTAAGAATGAAAATTTGACTAATGAACTGTCAAATCGATTGTTAAACGTCAATTGGGTTAAATTGGGGTATCACATTTACTTTCGAATCATACTTACGGTAACTGTGTTTTTTTTGATTATTTTTTAATTAATGGTTCAGACACTAATTGATTTGACAGAGTTTCTAACTAAACATTCATGTTAGTTCAACAAGATCTTGATAATTTCACAAACTGACGATGGTTGATATTTATACACATGATAGAAACTTTGGTTTTACACTGTTTCTTGCCCCTATTATTGAATACGTGTCAAATTGACGATATTGTTATTTGTAAAGGAAATTACTCGAGATTAATGTTTTTGTTCGAAAGATTAATGAGTTGCGCGGGTGGTCCCAGTGTCCATGGTAACGACGCGTTGGGGATCGATTTTATAAAGTACTGACGTACACTTCAATCAGTCACATAGTTACTGATTATTAAACGACAAGCAATGCTTCATTATCAGTGTCAGAGTGAAATTGGGAGAGCTAAGCTATTTTTACACCAATATATATATTGTGTATAGTGTAGTTTACGTATTTTCAGTATTCAACTCGAATACCTCGATTGATATCAGGAACGATTCAAGCCATTGTTTAAAGTTTTAGTACATAGTGCAACACAGAATATTATGATCACCAAAGTAGTATTATCATATTATTATTTATATATAAAATCTTATTAATTATTACTGTTTTTAAGATATTAGTGCCATAGTTTTTTGCAATCATTGACAGGACTTGGTACTGCTAATATGTTATATATATAGTTTCATTTGCACATAAAGAAAATTGAATCGCTTATGATCTTAACAGAAGAAATAAAAGTTTTTTTTTATCTCTTGTCTGTGCTTTAGAACCATTATAATGTTGTGCAAAGTTGAAGCATTTATTCAACAATTAAGATATTATTCATAATTTATTATTAAGTATTGACACTAAAGGTTTGAGTAAGTAATATATATTTTTTTAATTTTCTAATTGTGACGTTTATGAAGGTACGAGAATGAATTGTCTGTGGTGTTATAGAACAGTATGAAAACACTCAAGGTAACAAATTTGTAGTATTTTGCATTTATACAACACAAGACGTACAAATTTTATTTTTATGACTTAAACAAACGTATTATAGACTAATTCGATGTTCAAAGAGTAGATTTAGATATTGTTTAAATGTTTAAAAAGTTATCTATGTGTAGTAGTTAGACTGTCATGCTTAGCAGCTTTTGTTGTTTTTAATGCTGATATATGTATATTATAATATGTAGCGATCAGCGTGCTAAATGAGTGATGTATGTTGATTTTGTAATAAGACGCTTTCGTCGAAAAATGCCAAATGTTCACTTTAAATACATATATAACCTGAGTTATTCCACATACAACACCTATTTGTAATTAGTTATTTTATCTCTGCTATTTATTAATTTCCAGCAGTGTCTTTGTTTGTTCTTTGCTCGATTATAAGAGAAGGAAACATAGTATTTATGTGGTGTTTCTTGAATTATTCTCAATGTTACAGTATTAAATGTATTAGACCATTACAATATACTTATGTAGTAATGTTGTCGAATAATTATCGAATATATCAAAATATAAAGATACTTATCGATGTGGATGATATTAAATATATGTATTCGTTGTTGTTCCACATAGTACAAGTGTTTCATGTCATGAACGGGTAGATAATGAAATAGTTAATTATATCGTCGTAATAGATGTTTAATATCCATGTTATCTTTGTGGTGTTGTCTTGATGTACGTCTCGTATTATAGACACATAAATGTAATCAAAGTTTTTTGTTCTACCAACCCTATATCATATAACTCAAATATTTATAGAATTCCTTTAAACAAGAAAAAAAGGTTTTTTAACAAGCATATTTATATTAGTTTTAAATAAAAAAGATTCAATGTCACTTATTGTATTCTACTCATTAAACTCCTTCATTTGATACCCCTATCATTTGAGTTACAATGAAAAACCGCCATCTTGTAGTCTGCCATATTTAACAAAAATTGGCGGCACTTAGTTAATCGTGCATTGTCACGTGAACCACACTTGTGTGCCAAATTTCAGCTCAATCAAACACTAGGAAATGAGTCAAATTTAGTTTAGAAAAATTGATTACAGATCGGACCGGTGAAAGTAAGTAGAAGCTTGTAAGGTGCAGTTTGAAGGGCGTATCTCGACGCGTCCCTCGCTATACTTTGTCTTTAGGTCATTGCTGTGATAATATGTCTTGTCAATCCACATATTGTTTCCATTTATATATGTTAACCCTGTATATATGTTTTTGTTATTGAAGTTATCATGTTATATATTGTGTAATCTTAATCTTAATGATGTAATAAATGTGAATAAAGATTAATTTGTCTTTTACTAGAAACCTATAAATGAAATTACCTGTATTTGTTATGTTAAAACTAATTTAATTTTGCTCCACCAAACCTCATAAAAATATATTTTATATCATATACGTTTTAAAGAAAAAATGTTGGCTCATTTTAACTGTTCAGGAAACCTATATACAAAAGGAAAACCTCTGTAATGGGTGTGTGTTTAAAAATAATAATGCAATATTTCTTCCCAGTGTATATTTACATAAAACTTAAAAGTACTACAGTTTCGCAAATATCGAATGAAACAAGATAAATATCACCCAATAAAAAAAAATATTTGAGACTTTTTTTTGACCCAACGAAATACATAACAAAATACACAATAGATTGCCAAACGAAACGAACAATAATAATGATACTTGCACAATTAATATATTTCACAACGACGAAGCCACATAAGATCTATAGCATAATTGTTTTTCTTATAAAATATCAGTAACAAATGTGTCGATTAAAATCAAAATTGGTCCAGTCCCAAAGCGACCGGTAGAGTTAACCCAACTTGATTCTTATCGACATAAACATAAGTGCGGTCAAAGAAACAAGATCAATAATTGTAACAACGCATGGCATCAGGTTAAAGAATGTTTTGTCAAAATCAACTACAAATAAAATTATCCATTTCCACAAATGAGATTCTTCAGACGAGTACAAATCAATTACGTTTAATCTATTGTATCGTCAGTCATGTACAACTTTGTCAGGAAAACTATCTGTTTATATAAATTGCGAATTTGACAACATATACTTATTCAATTTCGATAAATAAATATTTTAGTTAAAATTTAAAGATGGTAAATAATTTTTTTTTCGAAACGCACTCCTTTACGGTGACGCAATACGAAATTAAGTATGAACTTTGTTATTAAGAAATAATAACAGAAAATTAGGGCAAGAAGTTACAAGTTCTCAACTCATTTTTTTGGCCGCACTTTTGATATATTTTGTATTTTAAAAGCAAAATAATATTCTACTAGCGCCTTGTCGAATGTCCCTCGGGTAAACTTATCAACAACTTAACAAGCTTACCCTCTTCAAGCTTAGCTTCTTGTTCAAGGATTTATTAAACAAAGATATTATATATAATGCTTTATCAGCGCAATTTTTTAATTGTGTTATTTTTAGGGTACTTTGTAAATTGTTGTATTACAATATGATTTTTAATCATTAAAGCCACAGGCCTCAACCGCAGACATATATAAATAAACTTTTTTGAATCGGGTTTTCAATATTGTGATATATTTGTGACTTGCGATTTCACATTAATTATTGTAACAGTTAAAAAATCATATAAAAATTGCCCAATTTTCCAGACTACATCGTGCATAGAGCTCTAATGAATTAATCAAATTGACCAAGAGCGAAAACTTGATTCCATTAAAACAATGAAAAACTTAAGACCATGTAGTTTGGTTCAAATTACTATTAAATCCGTCCCATGTCTAACATTGTTTTTTATTTAAAAGTTTTATGAATTTGGTCGTAGTTACTAAAACCACAGCTATCGTTAGTATCAGCTTACATTCAATATATATACAATTTATTATGCATCAGTAGTTCATTACCTACCTAAAATATGTGGTAATTATAATAATATTATTACGACTTATAAAAACCAGAATAATAATATGAATTATTACATCTATTTCTACAGAAACAAAATGCATGATTACGATAGAGAAAAATTTTTAGCCTATTATTCACACAAACATGCTTTATAAAAGTTAATATACTAGCGATACAAGTTTAATGAAGTTAGATAATTATAAAGTGATTTTGTCTATAAGCGGCTCTTATATAATGTACACTAAGGTATGAACCTATTATGTGCCTCTTTATAAATGACCCTTTTTTCTCAGAACTTTTACTGTTTTAATCTTATAGAGAGAATTTGAGAACTGGGATATAGTGTTGAGTATTAAGAGTAATAAATTGATATTTAATATTTCATGGAGCTAAAATAGTTGTCTTACATTGTGACCTATTACAACATCTTGTATATGATATTTATATAATTGTCATGGATGAAAATGAAAGAATTACTAAAAAATATATTGATTTAGTTACAATCAAAAACTCAACCTTATAAATAATGCGTCTATTATATCAAAGGCTTTCGGAAAATTGCTTAGTTTCTCTTGCTTTTTTGTGGTAAAGTGGGGTATAATACGTATTCCAAAGTGCTTTCCAAGAGGGGCGGCAGAAACAACGATCATCCGAAGCCATTAATATTGTTGTAATAATGTAACTTATATATAAGACGCTTTTGTAAGCTAAATAAGACATGAGGTGCCATTTACAGTAAAAGAAAATACATACGTAATGTCTGTTTAGTGTACTAACCTGACCTAGGTTTTACATTTACGTGTGTGAATTTTATATTCCATAATCAACTCATACTAAAAGATATTATAAATACATATAAAATTAATTATAATTATCAAGTCACGAGCCCAAATCAGTCATCAAGTCACACATTAAACTCCCATAAAATGTTAACAAAATATTTTCAAACTACAAAATTAAGACCTACAAAATAAAATTAAAACATTTGAAATTTTGAACAATAAAAAATAAGATATCGTGGAAAATGTAAAGCATGTTTCTCTCGACATAATACTGCACAATAATGCAATCTTATTTGTGCATGAACTGAGCCATTTACATATTACATTTTAAGGTGGATTCGACCAAATATTTGAGCAATAGTTAATATGTAAGTCAACCAAAAACTCAATACAATGTTTATAGAAGTGTGTAGTAAAATATTTATAAAAATGTATGGGCTTTTGTGTTGTAAAAATGTTTACTTATTTATGTTGTTGTTTATAGTAGTTTTTGACTTTCGTTTAGTGAGCTGTAAGTTCCTAAGACGAAATAAATAATTTAACTTTACTTTCTTTTAAGTTCTCGTTATTCAATTAACAACTAAGCTTTTTTTAAACATTGCAATAAACTCTCTTAGCGTTTAGATCACGTTACGTCACTCACAGATTTACATGTGACTGACGCACATTATATCCAAGTCCGTGAGTGCACCACGCCATATTCTGAAAGCGACCCCTTTTAGTCAAATCAGTATCTCTCTTGCATTTTGCATATAATTAACCACTCACACAGATGATTTTTGTAACCTAATATACTATGAGAACTTAATTTTGTCGGATTACAATTACATTAACGGCTTTGACAACATTGTAAGGATTTACCTATTCGCAGAATAACTCAGTTTAGTCGAATTCACCGTTACAAACAATATTAAGGCTTTATTAGTATCACATCGGTACACAGGATAGATAGGCGATCTAGCCTTAGCAGTTCTAGCGCTGATCTACATACACAAACATTTAAATATATTGCAAATTAAAATGATTTGTCACGACATACATATTTGTTTTAGCTCTACTCAAATACAGCGTACATTTAACTCAAACTTAATAAAAAAATATTTCTTGTACATTGTCGAAAGTAATATTTTACTGGACTAATTAATGGTACAGTTCAAATGCGCCAAATAAATAAACGAGGACATTACATTAATGACAGTATTGTTACAAATAAGCTTAGAGTCTGGCTCTAATACCAGGCTCCCATAGCTTACCAATACCTCACCAAATCACCATACATTTCAATATAATATTGGCTACACAGGTATCTATCCCTTATGCCTGTGAATTACACCTGTATTTATGTATGTATATTAAACGTGTATTGTATTATATTACCTGTTTTATATATTTCTCACTACCTCAGTATTACAATGTACATCCTACCAACATATATAGATCTCCTTTGTCATCTTACTCAATAGTTATCTGAAAAAAAAAGCTACATTGACTTTTGTGCACTAAAAACTGCACCAGGCTTGTATAGTGTAATAAACAGAGTTTTCTACGAAGGTTTTTTTTATGCCGTAAGCAGGCAAACGGGCAGACGGGTCACCTGATCGTAAGTGATCACCGTCGCCCATGGACATTAGTAACACCAGGGATGTCACCAACGCGTTGCCGGCCAAGAATGCAGCGATAGACCCGCTTCTTCTATGGTATGGTTCTAACAGTGATCAGGGTATCGTATTCCAGTGGGTGAGGCTCAGCCGTGCTTGAGGGTCTGGTTGAGGAAGAGCGAGCGCACCTCCATGGGGCACAGCGTGAGCACGGCGCCCGTCGCTCCGCGCACGCGGGTCAACGACAGCGTACTGTCGAACACGCGGTCCGCCGGCACGTCCACTATGTCCGATAATTGGATCTAGAAAGTTACAAGTGAAATTTTAATGACAAGAATGCTTGGGCATGAGCTTGATATAAGTTGTAACATTTAAGTGCTGTCTATAACTGTGAGTTGAAAAAAAAGCACGTTGAGAGTTATTGCCGCTTCTTCTCCCAGGGCCACTCATCGTAGGGCTTTGTTGAAGCGATGGCGTAGTTGACTTTCGAAAAGCGTTTGTAAAAACCTACTTCGAATACATGATTTGATTTGATTTGACGTTGGTATTGTACTATCTAAAACTTCCTTAAGTCAACCGCTAAACTACTCTTGTGTTTTTTTTATTAATTAATTGATTCACCTGTCGCGCGTTGCTATTAGTACAATATCAAAGTTTTCGACTGTACCTCATCAACCATGTATGTGTCCGATTTATATAATTTTTGTACCAAAACCTTCTTCAAAGAATTCTGAACAAACTTGATATTCATCTCGATGCTTTATTTCCTACTATTTCAGAGTCCATGAAGGGCAAAGAAACAAACATATATACAATTAATACATTATATTCACCTGACCGTCCCCCACGGGGTACCACTTGTTGACAGCGCGGTTCCCGTAGCACGTGTCGAGGTGCACTCGCTGGAACGTCATGCCCATGCCGTGCATTATGTTGCCCTCCTTGTTCTGCAATTATGTGTCAACATTTTAATTATTATGTGTAATCAGGAGGTGAGTCGAGTGATAGTTCGTAATTGTATATATTTATAGCATTATACACTATCACAATTATATAATACACGGGCTGCAACGCCGCAAGATAGAAATCGACTTAAACGCACAAGGTGTAAGTAATTCACTATACTGTCGAATGTGTTACGCGTGTGAAACGCTGCTTCGTCACAATATAGTTAACTCTCAAACATGTTTAATTGGCCACGTAGCATCTTCCACAAATCGAAATTTATTTAAACACTTTTCAAATTCTAACTACTATATCTTTTTAACAAAGGTGTCCGGTGAGTGGTTTTATATTAGCAGGGATCTTCAAAGAACATCGGCGCGTTCTTTGAAAATCCCGGAGCCTCCCCTTACGTGTTAGTCTCTTTTCGAGGGTTTAAGGTGGTTTTAGTGGGGACAAACCCACATTATCGGGTATCTTTAAAAGATTTCTCTCTCTCCTGAACCTCGGCGTATTTATAAACGATCTTAGTTAAAGTGTTGCAGTAACCTCGGCGGAGACGTGGGAGGGGTATGCGGCGAGCACGAGGTCGGCGGCGCTGTAGAGCGAGCGCGAGTAGGCGGGGCGCGGGGAGTTCTCGTTGGTGGTGTAGTGCAGCGCCAGCAGCGGCTGCAGCAGACCCTGCGACGACACGTGCGCGCCCAGAGACAGCTGCCCGGACCCGCCCGATCCACCGCTCGCCTTCAGAACATACAATACTCCGATCAAAACTTTTTCAACAGACTTCAAATAAAAGGAGGCCGATCCACCGCCCGCCTTCAGAACAAACAATACTTCGATCAAAATACTTTAAACACGTAACACACATTTTTTACCGACTTCAAAAAAAGATTTTCGATTCGTCTGTACATTTTTTATGTGTTAAAAGTAACTTTTAGCTGAATGTAGCGAGTTAGATGATTTTTTTTTATATTCGAAAGCTATGTTTGTTATGTGTATAAATTTGAGCAACATCTGACGAGATTTTGATTTATATATCTATAGACACATATATTTGAGTGGATTATTGAAGTAATAATAATGGAAATACCAATATAAATATGCCGTCCAAAAATCCGCTCTGAAGCAGTCGGTGGACATCAAAGCCTCAGCTATGAAGCGCGACCCTTGTTCATAAGTGAACCATGTTTCGAATGCAATATAAGAATAATTTCTATGTAACAAATTTAATGAAATCATGTGTACCGGGCAAGGGTTGTTGGCGTTCTCCACTATGAGCCGGAAGGTGTGTCTCGTGCGCACGTTGTCCAGCACGCCCTGGTTCACGCCGCGGTTGTCGTCGCGACTCAGCCGCCGGTCTTGCATCACCTTACACCGACAATATTACATTATTTCAATTATAGCGGCTACTCACCATCTCTGTATTATACGTAAGAATAAAAAGAATATAGATCGTGAGTACCCGCTATAATTAAAATGTCGAGTGTCCGCGATGAAAATAGTTCAAAATCATAATATTACATTATTACATTAATCAAATCAAAAAGACTTTATTTCTGTACACATGAAAAAGTAACATTTAAATAAAAGAAAAGACTTAAACATTGTTTAGAAGCAACAGTGTTTACATATGCCAGAAAAAGTTTTGTATATTCCACATTCACATAATGTACATATATCATATATTTTTAATGCATATTAATTAGGATTGTTTAATTCATAGTGATCTGAAAACTCAGAGCAAATTAATACATACAGATAAAAAAAATGTTTATGAACGTAAAATCAAAATTTACAGATGAAATTGAAATTTAAAAATGGCTACCCTGAAAAAGTTCATTTTCGATTTGTTAAGTTATTCACGCCTGCTATGGATATTATATATTCGTTACTAGCTGACCCCAGCAAACGTTGTTTTGCCATATCAATTTATTATTTTAAAACTATTTTCATAACCATAAAAATGGTAATAGCAGGTTAACGTTAAAAGCTAGACATTTGCTGTCGCGGACTATTTAGTAGTTTTCGACAGGAACAATATAATACATGATTTTTTAAGTAACTTTCACCGTTTACTCAACGCACGCAACAAAAACTCAAAATTTTGCCGTTTTCGCAATATTTTTTATTGCTGCCCCTATTCAACTTAGCGTTATATTATATAGCCTATAGCCTTCCTCAATAAAAGGACTATCTTACACTAAAAGAACTTCACAAATCAGTCCAGTACTTCCTGAGATTAGCCCGTTCAAACAATCAATCAAAAAAACAATATAGGTTTATCTTTCATACTATACTTTAAGCCAAGGTTTATTTTACTTGGTCTAATTGAAGTTTAAACCGGTACTTTGCTAGTCCACGTTTTGTAATAAGACCGCTAAGTTTTATATTATTAGTATAGATAGAATCGCAATGAATTGTGGAGGTGTAGAACATTGACATTGCCCAGTGCCCCGGTCGCGCTTCCGGGGACGTGAGCCATTTTGTATGCTCTTCGTGTGTTGCACGCTTCAGCGTCGTGTCCGAGTGGAGGAAAGTCGAGCGTCCAGTTAGACGTTACCTTCAACGGACGGAAACTATTACTAGTGATCTTATACTAATATATAAAGCTGCAGAGTTTGTTTGTTTGTTTGAACGGGCTAATCTCAGGAACTACTGGACCGATTTAAAAAAATCTTTTGGTGTAAGATAGTCCAT
>DWJN01003904.1:0-13016 GCA_018248895.1 Carystus phorcus
TCGGTTCAGTAGTTTCTGAGATTAGCCCGTTCAAACAATCAAACAAACAAACTCTTCAGCTTTATATATTAGTATAAATATAGATACATATAAAGAAGGCCTGAGGTTTACCGACTTTTGCCCTATTATAACATAAACTTTAAATTGACAGTATAACATTTCACTTCTAACATATTTTTTTAATTTAGACCGTAACCATGAACGAGCCTCTTGTATTACTGAGTCTGAATTTCAGTACAATCAATTTAGCCTTATTCCTCCGGCGTTTAGAAATGGACTCTGATATCGTATATGAATGGACCGGCGCAAAAGTTTATTTAAACTTCCTCGTGACTATACCGTGTTATATTCATTAAATTCACGTCGGTCGATCGGAATGAGAACTGTGGCAACACACTTTTATATTCAGAAGTTAGTTCCAACCTCCCCGCTGTTTATTGAACGGTAAAACAAAATACGTTGTTTGAAATTCTGCATTTGTTTTATAAACAACTTCAACAATTACATTTGAAATATGATGAAAAGAAGTTAATGTGAAAAACATTACGATTGCTGTGAAATTACGTACATACGATGGTCCTATACCATCGTAGTTTTGACCCGTTGACGAAGCAAGCTGTCCCAGGTTTGTTTCCCTGTCGGGGCGTATATTCCGTCATAAATAGATAGTGATATTGTTCTCGAGTCGTGGGATTTAGTGATGTGCTATTAGTGTTGTTCATGAGCCACGCAGTACAGGGAATGTCAGTGGAAGCATATGAGGGTGTAAGCCTTTTTTTAAGTGCCTGATGTGATCTTATGGTGTTCATGAAAGCAAAGTGAAGAAGAGTAATAACTCTCAAACCCGCAGCTGAACACGATAATGCTTAATGTTAACTAATTGTTTTTTATTGACTTGGTAAAATTTAACCCACAAAGTAAAATATTCTCGTCAACGTACTGACAACAGGATACTTTCTAAGTTTTCTAAACTATTTCCGGGTATCTGGAAGAACAAAAAATTAAAACCGTGAAAAATCAATGTCACACAAATACATGTACACAGTATATATTCTTTGATAATATTGCGAATACAATTTATCAACATAACATCATGAAGCTGTAAAAAACGAAAAATGTTAAAATACATCGAACAATTGTACCTTTTTTTTTTTTTTTTTACTTTATATAGGTTAATGCTTGACTACTATCCTGCCTACCTAATTGTTTAGGGTCACTTGACTTATATATAAGATGACATCCGATCAATCCGTCATTGTTACTTCTAGAAGTTCGTGTGACCTTCCGTCCAATGTATTAAAACAGGAAATGCAAGTTGTGACGTAGGTATAATGCACCGGTTGCCGGCCATTACAGTCGTTCGCTAATCCGATCCGATTGTGCACTCGGTGTAATATGATAATACTTTAATAGAAGTCTTTGTCGGTGTCCGTCAACCAAGTAATTCAACTTTATCAGCGATTACACGACAGCTAGGGACAACTAGCTTTTTGACAACTTTGTTGCTCAATAAAATCAATTATTAATAATTCTTATTTTGTTATTGTTTTTACGTAAAAAATGTGTGTCTTGTACGAGAAATTAAGTTCTTAAAACTATAAACTCAACCTGTATATTAAAAATAATAGCAATAATATTTTTATTTCAGGCATACACTTGCATATAAATTACGATTCAAAAGCCAGTTTATTTGTAGTCAAGCATTAACTTATAATTATTAGTAAAAAAAAGATCCAAACAAATAAATTACATCTTAAAATTGTAATGTCCTATAGATAATGAATAATCTATATACATATATAGAAATCAATGTTAGTTAGTTCGTTTATTTATTTTTCATTTATGGTATGGTAGGAAATACAGCACTGATGTCTTTAGTAACTTTCTTCAGAATTCTCTGAAGAAGGTTTTTGTATGAAAATTACGTCGATCGCACATATGGTTGATAGGTTACAGGAAAAATGTTGATTTTACTGTACACTATATTTGTACTGAACTGTTTTGTATCTTAAGTACGTCGCATACAATTAAGTAATGTATGAAAGTAAGAAAAATGGTCGAAACTCGACCCCTGAAAACACTTCTCAATAGTAAAAGAGTTATAAAAGATCTGTGTTGGGTAACATAATAAGTTTTCTTCGCCGTTAAATTAAAAACGGAGAAGCGACGTAATCTAATTATGCATGAGGCTGTATCGGTACATATCCACTTCCGTTCGATAATTTATTCGCGAGGGATCCTATCACCCCCTTTTGGTTATCTCGTCATGACGTCATATTGATTAATGGGAAACGCCCCACCCGTTTGCAGCTCCCATTGCCTATCGCTAGCTATTGACACCGTGATATTTTTTATTCGATACATTTTATACTAGAAATGTTGTATCAGATAATAATTGTTTCAGATAGGTATATACGTGGATGATTAAATAGATTTTGTCTGTATTAATATGTGTAATATAGGTAGCCATATTAGATTTCCGTGTTACGATGTTTGCCGGCAATGGTCCCCCGAAATTACTGGACCGATTTCAATGATATTTGGTCTTGTAAACTTTGGCCTTCCCTGATATATAAGATACTTTTATTAAGATTGATAATCAGTTTTATTTTGACATTTCATATTGACAAGTCCCTTAAATTAAATTTGTGTGATCATCTGTGGCGGTGATGGCGGATATTGAATATAACTAGTAGAGCCGGCAAACGACGTATCACCTTGAAACATGTCCCGTTTTTATAATATATCTCATCAATGCTCAATTCATATTGGTCGTAGCATTGTTATATAGCCTATTAGCCTTCCTCGATAAATGGAAAATCCAACACATAAATTTCCAATTCGAATCAGAAGTTTCATGGATACGTTCAACCAAACAAACATAATCCACAGCTTTATAATATTAAGTATAAATAAATTTGATTTGAAATAATAACAATTAAGACATAACAAATTGCAGAACAACAAAGTCAATACTTACATAATTGATTTGAAATATCTAAAGAATAAATTATTAAACTAAGGTGTTAATTAATATAAACGTATATAACTAGCGCTCTGCGGTTTAGTACCTAAATAGCTGGCAGCAGAGCAATTTTAAGAGCTGAGCGAAATAGAACTGCTTTGCTTCGGAATAAATGACATATAGAAAAACGTATTTATATATTAATACCTAAATAATAAATATTGTGAGACATATTTTGTAAGACATATTATTTGCCTATTTAGGGCCATCTCTTATCTTCTATAATTATGACACCCAGGTGATGGCAAGGGAAGTGCGTGAGCAAATTGTTAGTCATGTAGTTCTAACTGGGAACAGTTTTTAAACATTTAACACATTTTTTAAACTCGCTTATAATAAATGATAAATTTAATTTTTCTTATTTCTTACACTAAGATTACATAAATATAGAATATTTCCTCCACAAACTTTCAGAAGTCTAAAAATAATGTAATTATTTTATTTAACCAAAATAGTGTAGTCCACGCGAGCGAAGCTGTAGGCGATAAGCTAGTCATCATCTCCCTGTCCTTATCCCATTACTTGGGGTTTTGGAATTAGCAATTCGCCATCGCCTCGTTAGAACTACTTATTTACTTATACACAAAAAAAATATTTGTATTAAAAGTTGTATAACTTCAATGTTTGCCATTAATGTGTCGACAAATACCAATTTTAATTGTTAATATATTCAAATTAAATTAATATCAAACCCGGGACCCTTCACTCCATGAACATGAAAACTAATCCCAAAATCGTCCAGTAATAATAATTAATTTCAACCAACGTTATATGCGTTACACAAAGGAACATAATAATAGTAAGTAAGTAAGTAACTGAATCTAGGTTCTTGGCAGACGAACTACGTTTTTTTTTATATAGGACTAATCAATATTTGACTACAATCCCGTCTGATGGTAAGTGGTAAAGTAGTGTTGGGTGGTAAAGCGCATTAAATTAGTAGAAGCCTATTCACTCTCGACTTGTTAGACGTTTAGACCAGTAAGCTATTTTTGTAGAAATGTAAAAAACAATTGCACTCACCCCACGAATGCCTCACAAAGGTTTAAGTGAGCGAGTTGAGGCGTAAAGTCAAAGACCCAGTTGGGCAATTAGAAGTTGGGCAGATGAAAGGCGCGATCATTTCGTCTACTGACGCGTTTCAATGTACCGCATCTTTGGTACATTGTACTAAACTAAACGAGTGAATAATGTCTTTGAAGATGGATCATTGTGTAACTATATAATGACAAAGGCGGGTTAAAAGGTTATTTGTAAGAGTAAGAATAGGAACAGTTTAGTATATTTTAGTAGTATGCAACAAACACGCTTTCTCCTTAAAGTCTGAAGTGTAAGGTTGAGTACGTTATTGAGGTAGAAAGTTCAGGGATGATTAGTGGCCAATATAATTCGAATATTAACCAGTGTTAGGGAAGTATTCAAAACGAATTTGTAACTGCTTAAAACAAGCCACATTAATATAGGTACATATTTTTATAACACAATAAGTAGGTACTTTAAAAATTACGTCTTTAAAAATCCGTTACGTATCTTATTATTTGTGTTGACAGCTGTTACAAAGGTAATCCTAAATACAATTATTATTTTAGTAAATAGTAAATTACTTATTTTATGCGGTTCTAGTTTTGAATACTTCCAATTATTCATTTCAGTAATTTACATTTTTTTCATAATTATAATTGAACGTACAAATAATCAGTTACCCTTTGCTTAGTACACGTACAGACGGACGGATTTACATAACATCAACCATCGAACGTACATTGCAAAAAACTTGTACAAAAAACAATCGCGGTCCTTTTGTCGTTAACTACGCCGTAACTAAATTCCGGCACGCGCCGTCACATGTTCCTCAATAATTAAGAGCTCGACATGAGTGCAACATGAGATCTCACCGATTGCGCACCCCTAACCAACTTTATGTTACTGTTTATTTGGGATTCCGCGACCAACTTTGTTATGTTACTGCCGCGATGCCGTATGAATAAATCCTGGATCAGATTTCTTATAGATGCTATAAATTGACATACTTTTTATCGGATTAAACACTAATTATCTCAATTTAACTAAAATATATCGGTGAAATCCACATTCAAATCTACTAACTGCTGTTTTCAATAAAACATAATTATGCATATAATTATGTACTAGCAGACCGAGGCACACGTTGCTGTAACCTTACACCGCCATCTGTTAGAATCGTATGTAACTAATCCTTTGTAAGACATTAAACAAATAATTTGCAATAAAATAATATTGCGACTATAAATTGAGATGTAAGCAATCCTAGCTTTCAAGTTGGATTAAACTACATTCATTTCGTGTAACAGTTAATGAATGAAACACTAAATGTTAAGTAAAGCCCATCACAATATAAATCCGAAAATTGTATGCAAATAGAAATTGCCATTTCTGACTCTAGCATCCACAAACATACAGAAAAACAAATGTAAAAAACATTGTTTTGAGTTTTTTTTATAAAAGCCCCGTATTATTAATTTTTAAGTTAATAGTTTAATACATGTATAGATTAACAATTAGCTCGTATAAAAATTATAAATCTTTGTTTCTATGTAAATTGTATAAATATGAGCTCAATGTACTGCGTCGTATTTAAACGAAGGTACTACGTAAATCACATAATTATGTTTAGATAAACATCATCCAGTTGAAGATATCCTGTTAAGGGGTTCATCCGACCAGGTCGATCATGGGGTCCAATCGACCCCAAGCGTAACAAATGCTCGCGTGGTGCGCGCTCTCATACAATGTTCCAAATTTGCGGTGACAACCGTGAATCGCTTTGATTATTTTCTCATGCGGATATAAAAGATACCACTCATATTGACTTTGGGTTAGATACTCAGTTAATTGCATCATTCATTTGTAAAAATTAATGAATATATTTATTTAAACTTTTAAAGGATTAAACAATAAAATTAAGCATAAATCTTAAATTTAATCTTATAAATAAAATTCTCGTGTCACAATGTTAGTTACCGTACTCCTCTGAAACGGCTTGACCGATTTTTATGAAATTTTATATGCGTATTCAGTAGGTTTGAAAATAGGCTACTATCTATTTTTCGTAACCCTGAGTTATACCTATGGGTCGTAGCATTATGATTTATAGCCTATAGCCTTCCTCGGTAATCGTACTATCCAACACAAAAAGATTTTTTCAATTCGAGCTAATAGTTCTTGAGATTAGTGCTACCAAACAATCAAACAAACTTTTCAGCTTTATAATATTAGTATAGATTTAAAAAATCGTGATAATATACGAGGTTGCTACTATTCCTGGTTAATTTCAAAATCAAATCGTCAATCGACCCCCGTACTACTAGTCTATTGTACAGTCAATCATTCTGCCATTTGGTTCCGGATCGGGCCGCGTTCGCACTAAATAGCTGGGTGGCGTCGGGATGGCAAATTTGTCACGGTACCGATTAACCATGCCCTCTCGATTTAATGAGAGAATGTGAGAAAATAACCAAAGTTCTCTTAATATCTACGGGTATACAGATACGTATGGAATAAGAGTAAAAAACATTTATTACGTCATTATTACCTTATCTACAACATGCAAAAGAAGTTTCCACTAACATCATCTGCATACCTGGCATTCTTTTGCAAGATGTTTTTCACGACATTTTCTGTCTCGCACGTGTAAACTGTGGAACGAACTTCCTGCATCAGTGTTCCCACAGTGCCCCCAGGACCCCATGACATGGGGTCCTTCAAGAAGCGGGTCCATCGCTTCCTTCTAGGCTGGCAACGCGTTGGTGACATTCCTGATATTGCTAATGTCGGTGACGGTGATCACTTACCATCAGGTGACCCGTCTGCTCGTTTGCCTGGATACGGCATAAAAAAAAGGTATTGTTATTATGCATTCAAGATATCAAGATTTTACACCCAAAATATACAGATTTTTAACAATATCTTTAAATGAATAAATAGAAAGACCTACCCGTTCATCACTTTTTGCTATAGAATTACCGACAATCTTACCAAAGCTATACAAGTTCCAGGCTCCCAGACCGCACGATTCCCGGGATACTTTTACAAGTGGCTGGATTTAAAGACAAACATCCAACTATGCAGACGGGCTGGTTGCAATCCATTTAATTAATGGCGATTCGGCTGATTTCTGTGCGGACGGTACTGCGTCGGAGCGAATAATCGATGCCAAATTGTGGTTAATTCATTCGGCTTAAGGAGCTGAGTTTCGTGATAGTTGCAGCGATCAGAAGACAGTACATTCTGAAGCTTTGTCCCTAGTTGGCGCCACTAGAGTTTGTGACATCGTGTTGACATTACGGTCGTTTTCTTTATGGCCGTTTTTTAATTAAATTATTTCTGACATAATTTATTTAGATCACACATTATCGATTCCATTTTCACATGATTGAACGAAATAGCTTTCTATAATTCGTTTCAATGTAAAAATATATGAAATCACAATAATTAAACTGTAAAAGCAGTTAGGTTGTACTTTAAAAAGTGTTAAAAAATCAAGTACTGAAATACCTTATAATCTATGTACAATGTGAATGCACACATTAATCCTGGATTTTCAATACAGAATTTACAATACGGTTGTTTTAAACTCCAGTAGCGTCATCTGTTGAGAGTTTTGCACCGCTTTCCTTTTTGCATCGATTGCATCAGCACTGAAGCTGTTAACTTCATTCTCATACAACTGTCATGGATACAGGAGTTCAATGTACACGAGTCGTTTAATGGTTCAAGCTCAAGCTCATCAAGCATGCTTTGTTATCGGAATCCTAGTCTCTCTTCTAGACATTGTGTCATTCCAGTTGACGTATTATGTAAACTACCATTACTACTACGAAAACCGTCACCATTGTTATTACCACGTTACTAACATCACCATCAAAACATTTAAAACCAAAACTTCTGATGTAGTTTACTTTTCTAAAGTTTGACTTCTACCGTGTGTGAGTTGTACAGACTTTTATTATTTCTTATTTTGTTTAATACACTTATACTTTAGCCCCGAACATTCTGTATCGCGAGTGTAGTGACTACATTAATAAGACAGCAAATTCGCGATTCGCGATTGAACCCGAGAGACTTAGCGTCGCAGGATCATTACCAATCAGGCTACGAAGTGAAGACCCCATCATCATCACTCAATACGAGGGTGACAAAGGATGATAGGTATATAATTTATGAATAATAAAAATATAATTCGTAATTAAACCAAACAGACATAAGTTTGAGAACAAAATATGTGTCAATAAGCAAATACTACAGCAATTGCTTGATACTAGACAGAAAAATATATCGTAAAAATCGTGCACGTTAAAACAAAAGAAATTCCCCATGTTAATAGAATAAAGCAAATGCGCGAAAACAAATTGACAACTCGATTATCAACTCAATCATAAGCCGTAAAGTGCACGTGTCCGAAATGCTAATTTAAAAGGTTAAACGGTTTTAACACGTCGGAGCCGTTCGGCCATTCGGCGCACGTAGCGCGACATTCAAAAAGCAACGAATGCCGCCTATTATAATTTGAAACGAAATCAAATGAGGGATGCGCAATCATGTTCGCTTAAAGCACGTGCGATGCTCATTTTAACACGTTGCCTGCGTCATCATTTTCAAAGAAATTTCAACTGGTGCGTTGGGGACCTAAAAGATCTCGCAACTAAACTAGCCTTTTTGTGTTTGAGACCTCATCGGTCTCCTAAAAATACAGTTTCGGAAATAATTTATATCTTCCAGAAAACCAATGACATAATTATATTTGATTTTTTTGCATGTCAAAGATAGCCTATTGCTCTATATTTTGCTAGGTTCGCACGCAGTTTGGACATTAGAATAAACTAGGAATAAAATTTAAAAATAAGGTATCGACTGTATCTCATACCGCAACAAAGGATAGTTCAATATGTGCAGTAACTAGTGATGGAAATAAAACAAAATCTGAGATATCGATATTAATTTGTTTTATTTAATAAAACTTACAAATTAAGACTAATGTTTTTCGTTAAAACCTGTTAGGCACATTGTTTGGTTGCATTTAGCGCAAATTGTAGCGCAACTCTTTTGATTTTTTTAAAAGCCTCAGTGCTGTTTAATGTGCATCGTAACTTTTTATAATATCCCACGCAACGTCGTTTTTTGTTGCCACGTTGAAAAATCTGCTTTGCATATCTTCCTTAGGAAATTCTGCAGTACAATGTGTTATATAAATAAACAGCATGCAACCACATCAGTGAACTAAATAAAATGAAATCTAATTTGATTAGTGCTTCTAATAGTGAACCAAGAAAAAGTTATTCAAGCGTCGTATGCGTATTTTCGTTCTAGCTGTTGTTGCTTTAAAATATTCTTATGGCGGAATTAAATTAACGTCTAGTAACTGAACACGTTCAGAATATTTAAAAATTGAAAATTTATTTTGATTTTCTCTTTTTGTTTAGGGCAGTATAACTGACTGTCGGGCAAAAAACACTTCTTTTTTCGAATGTAATTATTCATAATGTGTTCAGACTAAGCTAAAACAACCGAGCAAAAACACCGAAAAATATTTGACGATGCCAAGCTTACGCATTGTCTGGATCCGTTACCTCAGTTTCTGGAGGGATTTTAGTTATCTGTATAAGTAAGAACTGTTTCTTTCCAAAGAACTGTCGGCAATCATATGACAGCACTGCGCTCGCTATTCGATTGAAGGTCATCCACATACCCTTGAACCTCAATAACTATAAATGCTTCGAACAAAATAAAATGTTTGACCTGTAGGAAATGGCGTACTACAACTTCAAAAACAGTGTGAAAAACGCAGTAGGTATACAAGTAGATGTTTGATACTTTAAACGCCCATAGCCTAAAGGGATGGCGTAGTATATTTGTATTCTATTGGACGTTATACCACAACAAACGTACAGGTTCTATGTACACTTGTTGTCACATGACTTGTATTAAAAATAGTTATATATAAATAAATATAAAGTGTAGCCCCGTCGATACTAGCACAACACTAAAACGCGCCCGCGCCGCCCCCCTTCCCTTCTTGCGTCTACGTGGCCTACGATTCCACGAGTGTCAATACGTCTCCTAACGCAAGGAATGAAAAACGTTATACTACTGTGCGTTAGGGACCTAATCAATCTCTAATTTTTTTTTTAATTTCCTTAAATTCAGTTTTAAGTAGGAAGCAAATATGTATATTTGTCTTACTCGTACACACAGAACTTTACAAGTTAGAGCCCCCCGCAAGGAGTGAAAAAACACAATTTTGGTTGCCGCAAGACACGGAATTCCCGCAAGAGGTCTCATAGATCTCGTAACGCAACGAACGTGTTAATAAGTCATTAAATATGTTCCAAATTATATCTGTTTGCCACTCAGTAGTAGAGCAAATTAAGATTAATAAATAAGCATATAGAAACGCAAGAAAATTAAGGAATGTCGTTTTCTCATCGGCTACGCGATACCCTAAAAACTGGTCAAAAATGAGCACTCGGCTACACGGACCAAACTTTTCATTTGAATATTAAAATGCACCCAAATTGGCACCCGCAGCTGAAATTACAAAACTATTCCCAAAGTTGTCCAAAAATTTCATGCGGCTACTAAAGCAAGTGCTCTCGTCGCTAGGTCATAGCGATTTTAAAGGACTCTTAGCTCTTCGTAGTATACTTGAAGCTGACGGGGTTCAAAGCTTTGTAACTCAAGCTCTGTTTACTTACAAATTCACGACATTACCCATGACGTTTTGTGCACTTACTAACAACGAAGTTAAGTCATAGCCTTATGTCATCGAAAATCCTAGGAAAACATAGTTTCAAATGGAAGAGCATAATTTATTTTCTTTCTTTCTTCTCATTTCTTTCTTCTTTCTTTCGTGGTGGTGTCTCGTCTACTCGTTACAAAATAATATAATATTTGTGAATTTAGTCTGGATTGTTCTTTTGCATATTCACAATTTTCTCAAGTCAAATTATGAATATCATTATCACAAGTAAAGCCTCAGATATTGATGAAGATGAGAATATATGTGCAACTTATATTAAACCAACGCACGACGATCAGTAATATTTTTATAGATACACTTGTAGTTGTGTCACCTATTAGGAACGTAAATTAATTACGGTGGTGGAGTGATATATGTATATCAATAGATACTGTTGCTCTGAATAGCCACCTTAGAGTTGCACTTTTTCAGTAGTGTATATTGTTCACAAGTATAATTTACGCTATAACTTTAAGGCGCATCGAAATATTATTCTGCATATACTTACATTTTAGAACAAATAAGTTATAATTATTTATGTCTTGTCATATGAACTGGTACAATAAAAACAAATACGAATCCTACTCTTTTGCAGAACCGATGTAACGTGTGCCATAGTTATTCGCACACTAAAACAGATCTCTATCAGGGTGCCCCAGTTACGTTTGTACTCGTGAATAAAAACATTAAGACACGATTTCGCTTGGCGAGCGTTCCAAGAATCTCAACACTCGTGCATCATATGCGTTGCGCATCAGAAAGAATTTTGAGTCTTGCGCTACATTTGAAAGGTCGACACACCTTCGCTTTGAAATGCTTTTGGACCGGAGACAGGTCGCACAAAGCATGACGCCTTATCTTAATCTCTCACAACTCGCTCGACTGCTGTATTGTGTGAACTCTTCCGCATCGCTGACGTATGCAGGAGTCATCGTGAGGAAGGTAATATTTCTGCCCTTTGAGCGGACTCCATTCTACGAAGCTGTCTTCTGCCTCCGTGCACGTCAATAGTCTTTTGTTCTTTCTCTGATATCGCCTGATTGTTCGTGATTAGAACCTGAATCGGAGCTGTAGTTTATATATACTATCTATTCTTTAGTTTTTAATCGATTTGAAAGGAGTTCGCCCCTTGATTGATATGCGATTGCAACTTTTAATTCCAACGTTTTCAAGCAACGCTAAGCAATCTAAGATTGATTGAAGCTGCCGCTTTGTTTCTTTTTACTTTACTGATTTTCTTTTCTTTCCTTTTCATTCATCTTTCCGTGCTACTGTTGTTTATAAATAGAAGAAAAATCATTATAAGTTTTTAATATCTTTGTTATAGATTCACCATATTGGAGTTGTGTAAGAAATATAATCCTTACGTTTACAAACATCCGAACTTCAAAACATTTTTTTTGTTCCTTTATAAATTGTCGGCTTTTTATCGAGTTGTTTTCTAGAATATATTAGCTATAAAATTATAAAAAACTTACCAACTCAGATATTATACATATATTACTAATGATACTAGTATTGAAACCCTCATAGCCCGACAGAGTTAATCAGCTGCGGGCGCGGTCGGTACCTGCATCGGTGATCATCAGGGCACGTTAAGCCATCGGTCCCGGCTGTTATACTAAGGGAGTAAAATAGTCGTCAAGCAATGTCAGAGGCCTTCGGGCGGCTTAAAAACTTCAGACACTTGGGTTGTCTACTAACACCTCCACCAATCCGCACTGGAGCAGCGTGGTGGAATATGCTCTAGACCTTCTCGGTAATAAGGAGTGACCCGTGCTGAATAGTGGGCTATTAATGGGTTGAAGACAGGCAGTATTGACTTACCTACTAAAATATTCAACATATAACATGAAACAGCTTCCACTTAGACCCCTCCCCTAATTAATTGCATGTCCTCGAGTTTACGTCAGTTTCGTCAAACATTAGTTCGACGTTGGCAAGACAAACGCAACGCCTAGCGCCTAGTTCGAGAGAGTTCACCCTCAAGAGGAAGCTATGAGACACTTTTCATACAACCAGCGATGTACCTGAACATAGTCCGCATACGATAAAATCATTGCCGAACATTGATAGGGAATGATATTGTACTTCAATTCTTACTCGTAAATCGCTTAATAAATTTCATTATAAAGCTATAATATTAATACGTGAAGCAAAAACTTTGGACCCCTTTTTACGAAAATTGCGCGGACGGAGGAGTATGAAATTTGGCCC
>DWJN01003905.1:0-13016 GCA_018248895.1 Carystus phorcus
AAAAACATCCGACACTTGGGTTGGCCACCAACCCCTCCACCAATCCGCACTGGAGCAGCGTGGTGGAGTATCCTCTAGACCTCCTCAGTGTTGAGGAGAGATCCGTACTCAGTAGTGGGCCATTAATGGGTTGAAGGGAAACTAAAATCTTAATCACTTAAGTTACTGACTTTATCGCACTCCGATACTAAGCTCAATGCGATCGATATCGGTCTCGCTTTGTACGGAATACAACAGACACACGTGTTGAGTTACCGAGTTCATTAACTGCACCGAGTGCAAAAAATATCTTCTGTCGAACATTGACATACTCATGATTCATACCCAAATGAAAGATGGTTCGAAAATATTCATATTAGTCGCCAGTTGTCATTCCTCGAACAACAGCCCATTAGTGGTATTCAAAGCGCTTTTCTCTTAACTTAAGATGATGGGAAATCATTCTGACGTGCGAAATTGTTAGTGACCTATCAGTAGTAGTTTCTGGACTAGTTATTGTGTCGCTTGAAAGTTCCCGACACCGTTTAATTATAATAAGTGGGTCGACAGCTCGACCTACCGTTAAACAACTCGGTCACATTTTTTAACGTTAAACTGATCTCCCCTGTGATTTAATTTTGTCCCTCGTTCATTAGACACTATATAATGCAGTTATTGAATGAGTAACAAATAGTGTGGAAACAAATTATGTAAAGACCGCTTTTAATGACATTCACTATTCAATAGAACTGTGTATTTACCTTTATCTAGTTTATTTAATATTCGTAATGGATTAAATAAGTGGCCGATAGATTGTCGACGTACCTATCAAAAAAGAATGAGGAATTGTCATCCCAACTTCCTAGACGCTAAACAGACTATATTTAAACATGATTTACACACAATGTTATAAACGTCTCGCGGTATTGCGACGGACTTTCTCAATCATTCGGTAATAAATGCGGAAAAGTTTACATCGGTGCGGTTACAACTACGTCATGAAGGTACAATGATCAAAATTCAACTTTAAAAATAACAATCGCTGCGATTGCGTCGCGTGGCTCCCGTATATAAGTACGAGATTTGTGAAGC
This sequence comes from Carystus phorcus, assembly GCA_018248895.1. NCBI lineage: Eukaryota > Metazoa > Arthropoda > Insecta > Lepidoptera > Hesperiidae > Carystus > Carystus phorcus. The sequence goes on from DWJN01003905.1 coordinate 1,072, forward strand.
GGCGTTATATGCCATTGGCATTACTATCTTGGCCAAGGTCTGGGTCTCCAGAAATAAATGTTACATCCTCTCCAACGTCGCTGGAGATTCTGAAGTTCTGTGCCAAGTTTTCCCGCCCTGCTCCGTTAGTCAATACACAAATTTCGCGCCCGATGGTCACGCGCGGTGTGTGTACTTGTGAAAAGTGCCAATGTCCGTACCTTAAAATAAAATCATAACCAGTCATCGTTATTTATCCCATTCAAATCATTTTTCAAACTTTATATTTTTGTGGCAGTGAAAAAGGCCAAGATGGATGACGAAAGCTATCCAGTGTACACCAGGATCGAAAATATTACCGAGGAGGACGATAAGGTTCTCGCCGGAGCTAAGAAGGAGTATAGAAATGAGCTCCAGGTGATCATTCCGGAAAACCCCTTTCCAGAAATCGAGGTGGATGCGTATCCTCCCTTGAAATTCTCGTGGGTGATTCCGAAGAAATTAGCCGCAATGGCGTTTCCGAGAGTGATTGAAAATGTAAAGTTTATCGTCAATCAGGGTATCACAAATCTGGTCACATTGACAGCTGGAAAGAAGCCCCCGATTGACGATGTCGCTAGGTTACGGTGGACTGAAATACCTATAGAGGAGTTTGACCTGCCCACAGTTGATCAAATTAAAACCTTCATAGATGTATGTAAAAGAGCTGATAAAAATGGTGAGGTGAGTATTTTTGTTAATATTAATTGAAAACTTTGTGTCATGCATATGTTATAGTTGGATAAATGCTTGTTATTTATAGAGTTAATATTATAGCTGTTTATTCAACAATTTGATCATCTTTATTTGTCCGTCAAAATCTGAACTTTTCCTCCTGTAAAGGTGAAGTTAGACAATTAATAAATTACTCAACATAAGCGCAGAGCATCAGCATCTGAAATCACTTTTTGCGAGGGTTGGAGACCTCTTCACCTCCACCTCAAATAGCCCCTAATTACCTTTTATCGTGAACATTTCTTATGGTCGTAAGTAGCTACCTACGACGTTCTTTGTGATCAATAAACACTAATTACGTGTCTCCTAATCTTGAAACTCATTAATTTATTGAGTCATCCCTATTCTGATTTCACTTTAAATGCGACAACCTTTTTGAAAGGGTCGTTGGACAGTGGCCATATTGTTGTGTTCATAAAATTCACTTACTTTTATGCGTGAGTTTTTATACTTGAATAACAAGTTCTGGCATTCGTCGCCAGTTAACTCCAGTAAAAATTATAGGAATTGTAGGTTAAATTGTAGTTGAAAAAGACTGTCGATAAACTCTTTATGGACTAATTTTTTACCTGCAAGTAAATTCAATAAATCATTTACTAGGTCCATCAATCCAAGATGATAATTGATGTAATAGCATTTCAATCATCAAAGCTATCAACCATATAGTTTGACAGACGAGTGATGAGCGAGAGGTCACCACGTGGCGTGAAATCGGTCAATGGTTTTTGTTTAGCAACATAAATATTTATTGACGGTCGTTGATTGACTGGTTTGTTTGTATAAAGCGAGCCAATTTTGGTCTGCCAAAGCTAATGTACTAGAAAGGGGTTTTTGTAATTGGCAAGCGGTAAAAATGGTAAATTTCTATGAGGAGTTTTCTTTATTTATTTAGTCCTCTTGTAAAATCTTAGAACATATATTTATCAAGATTGGATTTAATTCCTAGTGGTATTCTCTGCTAGTCAATCCAATGGTGACAAGGAAAATTTGTGGTAAATGGCAAGATTTACTGTTGCATCAATTAGGTATTTGAACTGTGGACTTCTATCGAGGTGTGGTTTTACAGTTTTATATAAACAAGCTTAAACTTCTCTAAGACGTAGGTACCTAACTCTACGAAAATCATACCCCGTTCCCTAATAAAACATAGAAATTATAACGTCCGAGCATTGTCTTTATACCGCAGCAGGTTCCTGTATAATTTGCTAAGTCCGCAGACAACAGGAGATCAGTGATTCACATGACGAGGTGTACGAACCCTATCTCCTATGGGTATATCAAGTATCGTATACTGGATCATACTTCTCAAGTATAGTCAGCATCTAGCATTTTTGTCAGGTATTTTACTAGTTCATTTAACCCATTTATTGCCCGCCATTGAGCACGGGTTCTCCTAATCACTGAGGATGTCTAGAGCATCTTCCACCACATGGAGATTACGTATATCCGATTCATAACAGTGATCCAGACAAATTCACTCCCATTTGCTACGTATTTGCCAATCAATAGTGTTACTTAAAAAATCTTTTTATTAATTTTAGGTGATGGGCATCCACTGCCGGCAAGGTCGCAGTCGGTCCGGCATCATGCTGGCCTGCTACCTGGTGCACTTCCACAGGTTCCTGCCCGACCAGGCGATCAACACCATCCGGATGATCAGACGAGGTACCAAGTTGATCTCCTCAGCATATGCATAAGATAAGATCGCGGAGTAAAGACTAAGTAGAAAATTATGCGGAGAGTTGAAAAAAATTATATCTAAAATAAGTTCCTAAAAATACAGATGAAGCTTATATTAGTTAGGTCGCTTTTAAAAAATAGTATTATAAAGAAGGCCTGAAGAAATGAGTTTTAGGAGCAAACAAAATTTCACTTCATTCAACATTAGAGCATAATTTTGTATCTAAAATAGATCCAATAGTAAAATGGTAACTATCAGAATAATGTTACTAATGTTAAACTTATTGGACGTTACACTTTGAAAAATATAGATCACATTTCAATCTAACGATACGTACCGTATTTACACGGGCAGCTGGCTATAAAACTAAAGCGTAGATATGTCTATAATAACGTTTACTTTACGATGTGTACAGTCATGAACTGGAACATAAAAGATAAATTACTTTGAGTATATATTTCTTATGAATGGACAGCTTGTGATATAAACTACAAGAACGTAGGATTTAGGCAGTTGCCATTGGTGAGACTTTGATTCCACGTTCACCGGAAACCTGGTGGTTACCGTTAGAAAGAAAGCAGTCAAAAAAACCAATGCCTCCTTCTTACCTTGTTTCGAACTTCAATAAGAGGTGACCCGGTGCCTATAGAGTAGAGTAGAGTATTTAAAACTGAGATTCTGTTGTGTATTTGTAGACCTAAATGGAAATAATTTACATTCGACGTGTAGTAAGATTCACTTTGTTTCTGGTATGAATTACGCGTGTAAAAACCGATAAACCGTAAATATTGTTACATTGGTGTTTCGGTATCATATTTGCGAAGTGAACTGTGAAGTTTATGCTTTTGGATGCAGTAAGTTCTCTAGTTGCCCAACGCAGTTATGTTCGGCGATACTTTGCTGACGACTCTGGTTTTTGTTCATTTCATTGTTAATTATAACTTGACTACTATCCCGCCTGATGCTAAGTGCGGAGGTAACTACTAACTATGTGGCTCATCTGGTATTTGTCGGCACTTACACCAGAATTACATTAACATAAATGATCAAAGGCGCGCTGTGTTTACCAGAATCCTTAGCGTCAATTTGTTCACGCGACAGAAATCTGTTTTATGTAAGACCGTAATGTCGTTGATTAGAGTATTAACATCGTTCGGATAATTTTTAAATAGAAATAACTGATTCATTTATCAGATTTGGATGTTAGGTAATTCCACTTCAAACGAAGTTAATTCCTAGGTAGTTTAATTTGAGCAGAGGTCTTTTAGTTATTTGACGTTAACTCTTTAACCGCCCATTACTGGACACGGGTCTCTCTTCGTCACTGAGGAGGTCTAGAGCATACTCCACCACGCTGCTCTACTGATTGGTGGAGGGGTTAATGGCCAACCAAAGTGACTGAAGGTTTTATGCCACCCGAAGGCCTCCGATGTGGCTTAACGACTGCTATCTACGATAATAACCGGGCTTGACGTGCTCTCCGAAGTACAGAAACGTTAAACTTTATTTTGCCACTAGCGCTCACCTATCCAGGTACCGCCCGTGCTCGCAATGGTTAACGAGCCTCCGGGCTATGAGCGCTTCATTGGTAATTTAAAATGTATAAACCAATTCGCATTTTAAAATTTTCGAAGTTATATAAGTTCTATAAATTATTTCGTTGTGATGAACGAACAATTTAAGATATATATTCGTAATCCCTACGTTTAACATCCGCGGGTACAGTACCCGTTATAAACTTCGTTCATTCTCAGGCAAATCCGATCAGTGAGACATTTCCTTGTAAAAATTAAGGCCTAATTTTCCTATCATCGTCAACGGTCATATTGAACAACATTATCATTTCATTAAGTTTAGTATTTTTTTTATATTTTATTTAGTACAGTAGTTTTTACAACCTCCGCTTTGTTCTTGTTTGATTAAAGTATGTAGATCTAGGTTGCAAGATATTAACGCTACATATGTAAAGTTCATCTGTAAATGCCAATCACGGCCGATTATTGGCACGGCAGTAAAAGGGTAACAGTATGGCACATGCGCTTTACCGATGCATTTGGATCTACGAGCGATAGTCATAGCGCAGAACAATATCTGTCACTTAGTTCATAACCGTAGAAGAAATCTCTTCCAAACTTTCTACGGAGCAAGAATTATCAAGCGAATAAATTGGTACCTGCTTATAATTATCCTTTATGTGAAATATTTAAAGAGTTATTTATTTTCAATGATGCTTTTGGCAAGCGTCATTTTGTCTATTTTTAATAAGTGACGCATTTGCGACTGTAAACTCGAATTAAATTATGGAAATGTTTCGGATACTAATTAATTATTAAGAAGGCAGCTAAAGGTTTTGGTGTCCATATTTTAATAGCGTCGTGCTACAATTGAATTTTTGATTTAAATACAATATTTTAATACCCAGGTTCGTGTGACTTCCCTGAACACGAAGAGGCCGTGGGCAGGTACTACCAGTACTTGACTGAGGACAATCCCCTCAAGTTCGGAGTCAGCGGCGAGGTCATGGAGCAGTTCATAGACACAGCGCGGCAGTACAACAAGAGCTTAGATATTATAGACTGAGTACCGACTGTTTACAATAAGTAGTAAAGAGTATTCTGTTATGCTGATGCCAATTGTTCCGAATTAGTTAATTTTTATGCCGTTATTGAAAATTTTTTCACCTGTAAATTGAGGTATTATTGAAAAATTGTATAAGTCTTGGTAAAAAAGATCTATTTTAAAAATATAGGACATAAGTGTCATTTTTTAAGCCAATTTACAATTAGGTTTTATTATGTCCATAATGGTGCCAATTTAAAAATATGGTGCCAATTTAAAAATGTTGCTTGCATTTTTCTGCAAATTCTTCATATTCATTGTGATTATTGCAGTATACTATTTGCTTATTTTCTATTTAATATACATATTGCAAGAAGTCGACAATTCCGAAGACATCATCCCCGGCTGGTTGGCAGCACTATAACTATACAATTTGAAATAGAAAGTAAGTGAATGAGAGTGATTCCTGGGTTACGTTAAACGTGTATTATAATTAAATGTTCGCACTAAGTTTGGCGAACCTCCAACGACGTGAATTATGTTCGGATCTCTATTTATAACAACTTTATAAAAGGACTGTCGTTTTTGTGTTTTAATTTAGTATTGTAAGTATCTTTAGAGGCACTCGGTTAGTGAAATACACCTCGCACTTAATATCTTTATGAGTATAATAATATGCATGTCAGGGTACTTTATATCTTGTAAGAAAACGTTCATATAGAAATTTGTTTTAATAATTATGAGACAATATTTACTACCTACTGTAAGTAAAAATGTGACTACATGACTTATTATGATCATGTTATTAAAATGCGACCCGGACATTAAATGAATTCTTCGAATTTTTCGTTTTATTTCCCTATCCGATGAGATATAGACGGAAGATGAATGAAGACAGATGTAAAATGAAGCTTAAGATTTTTGTATTTTACTCTTATTAACTTATAGTTCGTTTAATCACAAAGGACAGTTTATTAGATATTACTTCTTCTTTGTCCATTCATTTCAAATGCGCAAGAACTTTAAATTAAATCAGCACTAAATATTGTTTCGGTCCATTGGCAACATGTTAGGCGGTTAAATGTCACGGTTCTGTGTTTGCCAATGTTTAGCATGTGCCAATGGACTGATTGGCGCGAATCCAAGTTTGATGTCAGTACGCCGCTGATCTAAAATAATCAAAAACACTTATTTTCCGTATTTCAAGTAGTGTTTATCTTTAAATGGTATGTTTCGGAAGTGATTAATAACTTTGGGATTTAAGTTTTTTCAAAGTGCGTAATTGTGAACTGTGTCTATAAGATTGAATTAGTAATAATCTAATCAGTGCCAACGGTGTGGCCTTAAATAGTATTAGGTATAATTCGTACTTTATTTTCTATAACAGGTAAGTAAACATTGATATTAAATTTTAGATTTCCCTATGTTTATCTAACTACTTTGTGTTTATGAAAATGTTCATTTTTAGTTAAATTTTGTTTTTATTAAGACAAAGATTGATATTCGATTACCTACATTTGGAACTTAAATATATTCATTAATTAAAGTAGGTTCTTACGAACACTTTAAGAAAGTGAAACGACGCCTACACTATTAAAGCATTTCAGTTAATTGTAAAATGAAAATTGTTACTCATTACTCATTTTGACATATCTAAACATGAACGAGTCAAAAGTTTTGCTGCGTTCCGTCGGTATAGCATTACCTAAATGCATGTGGTGAAATACCATATGTCAATATTTCTGTTACTACAATATTTGTAATAAATTTATAAAGCCGGATGCCGGCAATATTTTGAAAAATGTATGTCTAGTGTGTAACACTTTTTAACAATTAGTAGGTCACTGCATAAGATAGCAGAGTTCTGTCGCGGCCCTTTGCCCTCTAGCACGAACAATGTGAACAGGTTACATCGCGAAGACGCGGTTGCGCCGTTCTTGGTTTGTCTATGAAATTTTCCCACGTATAATAACAGAAGTACCTACGTCTCGGGTTTTTATTTAAGATCGGGGCTACGGGCGAGTCTTGACTCGGGGAAAAAATTAGGTAAATGAGTTCACACACACTACTTAGGGCCAAGACAAACAGTTCCATAAAACTTATAATCATATAGGTTCTATTGTGTAAGATACTTTTCAAGCAGCGTATCAGAAAATGTGTCTTTCTGATTCAGAAGGAAAAACAGCGAAAGAAACTCCTTAGCATGTCAAAAAATTGGAGCTTATTACAGAAATATGTCGTAACCTGATGGGAACTGGTTCCGAAGTCAGACTTTTTCATCCAACTTTGGCATCTTTACTCTAGTGGCCCGGGTGTATGGGTTTTTTGAACAACGTAAGCAAGTCACGTAACATTGAGATTAGATTCAGGATATTAGGTATTACGGAGATTGGAGAATGGACAAGATTCGTAATTCCATTCAATTATTATTTTTTAACAATTCCATTACCTATTTATCTTAGTTGCACATGAATGTAACTCAGTATACATTAGTAGTACATTGGGTACACATTAAGTATAAAAAAGATGATAAGAGTACTGTAGCTATTATGATTAGATTTGCTGTTTTATTTACAGGCACTTATATTTTTTATAACTACGTATAAAAATGTACGACTAAGCTACGCCTTAGTTCTGAAATAGAGGTTTCAAGTGTAATTTACAATAATTATGAAATCAAAAGAAACGCTCAATTCAGCTTGTCACTGATACTTGTGAAAGACGATTTTGTTATGTTCGAATTAAATTAAATCTCTGTACGGACACTAAAATTATTTTTATAGGCATAAGACATGATGGAGTTGACTATATTTTAGGGCGTTGTAGAAGTAACGCCAAAATAGGTAAGAAAAGTATTTTTATCTCGGTTTTCCGTTCGTTTTCGAACATAAAACAACAATCATATATTTAACAATTGTAACATTTATTATGTAGCTCGGGTTCAGCTTCTATATAGTTCAGAGACAATAAAAGCTTTACCGGGGGCTCTAAATAGAGAGAGAACTGGGTCAGGAAGTTCTAGTTTGCTGCAGTTATAAATGGCGGACACTCGCACCTGGTGGGTTCATTAAATTCTTGATAGTTTCCCGGTACAACGTGCGTGACCCATTCCGGAACTGTTCAGACGTGCGAAGAGCGCACCACCACACAGCGTTTCAGGCGTAAGTGATCGGACTACGCCGTGTTAATAGTTGGTGATCATTAATGGCAGAATTTCTGGAGCGTAAAGTGCTCGACAAACATTACCGTCCTGCCTATTATAGTTTTGAAATATTCAATTCAGAGCCTTTCAGACCTCATTACCCAACTGCAGCTCAAATTCATCCTCAATTATTACTTCGTCCGCTAAATGTCTTTATGTAACATCAGGGCAACCACAACACAGGGAATTCCAGTGTTGGGTTACGAGTATGTAGCATGATTGAAGATTCTTCTACTAATTAGTCGGGCACTGTTATTAGAATGTCACGATTGCACTGATGAGGCTTATAAAATTGAGGCTAATTCTAACTAATGTTTTGTGTATTGCAGGTTTCAAGAGCAATGAGCACCGTATCTAAAAGGGTCAACGTAAAGTTGGCTAAACTGTTTTACAAGTATGCAGAAGAAGCGAAAGAACGGCAGACAGCAGCACAGGAACCAGAGCCAACAGAAGACAAGACAGAGGAATCTCAGTACGAGGCGTACCCGCCGATAAATTTTTCTTGGTTTATTGACAAGAAAATAGCGGCCATGGGGTGGCCGCGGACCGTCCAGAACCTGAACTACCTCGCCGACGTCGGGATAGATCATGTGATAACACTCTCGCCCGAGAAACTACCGCCGATGTGGGAATGCAAAAAACAGTTAAAATGGACGGAATTACCTATAAAAGAATTCGGTGTTCCTACTTTGAAACAGATAATAAAATTTTTGGAGATATGTGAAAGAGCCGAGTTGAGAGGAGAAGTTAGTATGTTTTTATGTATATAGCCATCAAACGAGCAGACGATAGCTGGTGGTAAGTATTCACCGACGCGCACAGACGTCGTCTACTTCACCGATCTAAGTCGAAGCGGGAACTGTCACATTTTCTATCGATTTTGAAAGAGGGGTGGTAGCTAGTTAGAGGGGACCTAATGTAGCCTCATCCGTTGTCCATCAGGGTGCACCACTAGAAAAGTTGTGCTTGTAAGGACGATGCCCCTCCATCACAAGATATATTATTTTTATGTTCGACTGGTAATCTTCACTTGATACCTGGGTACATACGTACTCAATAGCTGCCCGAATATGGTTATTACCTACTAAGAATTATAATTTCAATCTATGGATTGATTGATACACGACATATCTGGATTTATTTTTCAAACTTTGACTTTGAAATATTTTGTATTAGATCGCTTATTAACTTTTGTACTTTAGCAGAACTTATACTATTCCTATTATGGCGTCATTATTGTGTTGTCAATCCGGTTGAAAGCGAAAAGGCGAAGGGGGGCGGGCATTTTAAAGCGTAACATTAAAATAGTTTTTGAATATTTCCAGGTGATCGGCGTGCACTGTCGGCAAGGGCGCGGCCGCACCGGCACGATGCTGGCTTGTTATCTAGTATATTTCAAACACATGGCCCCGGAGAGGGCCGTGCTCACGGTGCGCTTGCAGAGACCGGGTACTTACTATATTGTTATTCGTCAAAGGCGTTTTGTTACATAATAGATTGAGCACATTGCATCATCATTAACATCAAAGCGAATGAACCTTGCCTATAATTGCCACGTCACCTACAGGTTCCTGTGAAACATACGAGCAGGAGAAGGTGGTGTGTCACTACCATGACTGTCTCCGCGGAACGATCACCATCCCGGACTACTACATGGTGGACGACAAGCTTTACTTCGATCTGTCCATCAAACACAGGTTTTCCGACGAGGAAGAAAAATATGGCGAACAAGATGGCGACCAAGACGAACAAGATGGCGGACCGGAAACAGAACTGGTAACCGATCCGGAAACGCTCCAACTAAAGAAAAAGAGAAAGAAGTCCAAAGCCATGGTCATTCATCATAAAATTTATTTTTAATTTTGATAATAGGTAATTAGGTAACTTGCAAATTATAGAAACTGTAAGTTAATTTATGTTTTATATATTTGATTAAATATAATATACAAATAAAAGTTGTTTAAATAACATATTGCATTGCTGTGTTTATGTACTAAAAGAAATTAAGTAGATGATTGGCAGTGGAGCTATCTTTAGAATTTGTTAGTACACATCAATTCATCAATTTTATGAAGAAAATGAGATATGATTAAAATTATCTCCAGTCATTTTACACAGCTTCAACATTTTATTACAATTTTACAAACGCATATATTTACAATACTTATAGTAATGACACATCAAACTTAAGAAGGCCTTCGTATTTCACACCCGAGGAGGCCTGGCTGGCCCCACGGCCGCGGCACCAGCGTGACGGTGACGACGTGGTGGCCTCTCTTCACCCGCACCTGTATCGGCTGCCCCACTGAGTGCATTACAATATCACGGATCTGTGTGATGTCATTGTAATTGTCATGGTTGATAGATCCGAACTGTACCACCAGATCATGCTCCATCAAACCCTGAAAAGTATGAGATAATTCACCATAAAATGTGAAGGTATCACAAACATAAGAAAGCAATAAGTGACACTTTGACCATTATCATCACAATAATGACAATACTTATCTGCTAATGTAAAAAAATTTTTTGACATCGCCCATGCTTAAGACTTAATTAAGATCACTAAATATAGACAAAATTTATACACAGGTCTTTGCATGGTTATATTTAAGCACTATTTATTCTGACAAGTATTCATCGATAATCTAAATTTAGTAAAAGGCATTTAATCACAATTCCAAATTTGTTTTACAAATTGTTGAAGATTGTGTAACATATACATATGAAATTATATGAATTATTAAAGTACATGTGATACTAAAAATGTACACAAGTCAAGGAAATACTTACAGCTAAATCTGCCGGCGAACCCACTTGGACAAAGCCAACTTCAGCAAAGCATTGAGTATCAGCATTCAACGTGCCATTCTGTGGTTGGCTTCCATAACCATTGCTGTATGGGGCTGGTGTATTGTGCATCCCATTAGTTCCATTTTGGCTATGTGAGGCATTTGGGTCGTAAACCTCCCAGAGCCCACATTCTATCCTCTTCATTATTTCCTTTATATCATTCTTAAGACCTGTAAGTCATCCAACAGGTATTGAGAAGTCGGCTACAAATATACTTTAACTTAAACTACCTACTGTCTCTAGAATGTATACTATCTTACTTATATAAATCTATTAAATGTTAATTAAGGTTAAGCTATTATTGCATTAGTTTAAAACTAATATTTAAACTTGTTGTAGAAAAACGTATATTCTGTAAATACTGCATATTCAAAATACTGGTAATTAAATTAAGCCAATACTAGAAGATAATAATAAGCAATGAATGTTCTGGCCATGGAATGATTTATGCTTAGTCATTCTAAGATGAAAATAACTTTACTGTATAGTCTTCGTACTTACATATAATACGGTGCCTTGCATGTCTTACTTTATACACGTCTATATCATTCCGAGGATACCCTTCGGTATCCACAAGGGGATCGTCCATACCCACATTATTAGCGTGTAATATCGCGTTTTGTTCTCTTAGTTCGTTTTCTATCTTATCCTTTTCCTCCATTAATTTTAACACAGCATCTCTACGCGGGCCGTCCATGTTGTAACCGACCATTTTGCAACCTTATTTCTATTAAAAAACTTTGTAAAGGAATAGAATTTTCAGTTATTCAATGTAAATATTTTTATTTGTTACATTTTATTTTTGACAATATAATTATAATTACACTGTCAATTCAATAACAGTAAGCTGCAAAGTTCAAAAGTAGCATTGCCATATAAAATAATCGCACTTTATTT
>DWJN01003906.1:0-13015 GCA_018248895.1 Carystus phorcus
ATCATCATCATCAGCCTATGACTGTCCACTGCTGAACATAGGCCTCCCCTAGAGCGTGCCACGTTGTTCGGTCCTCGTCGGTCGGTACCAATATGCATTAAAATACAATATTTTCCGAGCGTGAAAATATTCTATTTACCTAACAGAACTGATACTGAAACATTTTCACATAATCTCTTTGTACGATTCGTTAACGTTTTGTATCGGTTTTGAAAAAGTAAAAATACGTTCAATATTCATAGATGAACTGGAATTGCAAGTAAACATTATTTGAATATGTTTCGCAGAATGCTATGAATATAAAAAGTTCGGAAAATATTATATTGAAAATCGATTAATTATAAAAACAATTGATTGGATAATTTGGAAAGTTAAAAGGTCGCTACGGATGTAGTTGCGCCACAGCGCACAAAAAGAGGTTCAGTTAATCTATATAACGTAACCGTAAGAGGTTCAGTTAATCTATATAACGTAACCGTAAAAGGTTCAGTTAATCTATATAACATTACCGATATTTCGACCGGTGAAACGGATTAGACGTAAAGATAATAGGCTCATCTATCATTAGTGTATGTCAAGTGTCAGCTGTCAATAGTTTTTCCCCGCTACTGCAGTCTCGCCGTGACCACGATCCATGTAACTGGGTCGAAATATCGGTAAAAGAATAAAGATAAAACAGAGATCGTGAGTACCCGTGATAATTAAAGTAATGTATATCATTCATAGCCTAGATACTAATTATTAATTTGCACCTTTAAGGTCTAAAATAAGAGAGACGCTTTACTGTTACCATCTTTAACCTTTTGTAAACCTTGTCTTGCAAATAAACGAATTGATAGTGTAACACTTGCAGACGTAATGAGACCCTGTTAAGCAGAAAATATCCAGTCAACATATTATATGAAATCGAGTTACATACATAATCTACTAATCAAGTTTATCAGGAATAACAGAAATCCTTCCAATGAAAAGGCACTATTATATTATTTAAAAAAAATTTACATGTTATGTTTCATAACACTGCCGATTTTCAAAAAGGTAGATTTACTAAATATCATTTTTTTTTTGTTTCCTCTATATAAGTTAATGCTTGACTACTATCCTGCCTGATGGTAAGCAGAGATGCAACCTTGGATGGTGAGCGCACTAACTTAGAAGATGCCAATACACTCATGCCTTGAAGACTGTATTATAACCCAATCAAAATTACAAAAATGCTGATGGATCTTCTCTGATGGATCTTTTCTGCTTAACAGGGTCCAATTGAAGATATAAAACTAAGGATCAACTTACGTATATCTCCGGTAGAGGACGTGAAAAGCGGCAACATGAAGAATACGGCTGCAGCGAGCGTCATGCCTGTCCCGCCAGCCACACCCCATTTCATCTGGAACAAGCGTAACATACCGTGATAAATGACCGCGCAGATGTAATAAGGAAAACTTATTTATTTTTGTGAAACGGGAAAATTGTATCTTAATAGAGTGGCGGCTTTAGGAGACCCGAATATGTTTCGTTGCACGTTTCTGTTATGATATTCGTGTATTTTTATCGCAATGGTCCGAAACCATTTGCGTGATCAGTATCAGTAATCATGATTTGAAGCCAAGTTTGTAAGTAAAACTAATACACCTGATGAATGAATGATTGACGTAAATTTACATAAGTTCTTTGTTTGTTAATCAATTTAAATGAAATCACTAAATGTTAAGTAAAATCCATCACAATAATATTCCTGAAAACTGCATTCAAATCGCAAAAGCCGTTTTTGTGATTAGCATGCACAAACTTACAAACAAACAGACAAAACGAAACATTGTTTTGGGTTCTCTTACGTAGATAAAAGTCCTCCATTATGAATTTTTAAATATATTTACATCACAATACAATCACTATAATATAAATTATTACACAATAGGTACAATAATCAATCTTCATTAACTCCATTGGAGCAGCGTGGTGGAGTATGCTCTAGACCTCCTCAGTGATGAGTAGAGACCCTCAGTATTGGGTCATTAAAGGGTTGAAGGTATACATATATTATACTAACAAGTTTATAATCACGTTAATGTATCGTAGGAGACATTGAGCCGTAGTATATACGCACATAAATTTCATGCCCACTTCTCTCTTTGAATAATTTTCTTACACAAAGACATTTCTCTTGCAAATCCCATTCTTAGCGTTTGACAAAGGCGTATTTAAGTAAACAAGGCGAACAATGACGCGTGGGTACAAATCAAATGGAATGATATTTTTCGTGAAAGTCATTGAAATGTTTTAGGTTTTCATTAATCATTTCGTTTCAATCCGGTTTGTTGTCGATGTTCTCACGACGTGTTTGGTAAATTAATGAAATAAAACGAACTTTGTAATACAATATCGTTTACAACCGTTTCTTTTATTTAAGGACATGTCAGATTTGATTATAGATCATTAAAATTTCGTATTCAGTTATTAAATTTCGTATTCAGTTATTATGACGAATCGTGTGACGGTAGTTATCATTCGACCGTTCGGTGTAATTGGGTTCGATTCCCAGCGATGAAGAAAATTAAATAATGAAAATAAATTTCTGGGGTTATATATCTGCTAGGTGTATGTTAGAGAAGAGTGAATAAGCTTTTACTAAGTGTGTCCACCATTTTGGATTTATGGTCCAATATTAATGGCAGGATTATTGCTATTTACGGTCAGGTAGTCGGTGTAAATAATTAACTGTAAGTTTAGTATGTAAAACTTCGACTCACTTTGAACTAGGTACAGCAAAGGGTTGTAATTAGGGGTTGTTATCGAGGTATGGTGATTGTAATCAAACATCTCATAAGTGACTGTGACAAATGTTCAAACTTAACCCTCAGGTTTATTCACACCGTTTATTAACGTAATTACATACCTTGGGCGTCTTTATTATACTTAACAAATTGCAAATTAAACTTTATTACACGATGCAATAGGTATAATTATCATTTGATGAAAAACTATAAACACTACCTTAGCAGACAAATGACTGTTGAAGATTAACTGACGTGGGTGTATTTCCTTCGAACGATATTAGCCAAAACTAAAACAGACAAAAAAGCGACATCTGTGAGAAATTTGTTGAACTTATAAACAATTTCAGCGCTTTGTCCTATAAAATATTAGTAAAGATACGGTATAAGAAATACATACTATTTGGTTTTTAAGCTACTAAGGGCGCGGTCGGTAGCAGGACTGCTAGAGAGGGTTTCTCGCTTCGGAGTGTACGATAAACCCTGGTAAAATCGTAGATAGCAGTCGTCAAGTCTTGTCGGAGGCCTTCGTGCGGCATAAAAACTTCCGACACTTAAGTTGGCCACTAACTTCTTAAACTTTCGTCGTTTCTTCTCCTCGATGCAAAAGCACCTTTCCGAAACGGTGGTAAAATCAAACAATGACGTCCATAAGTGTATTGAAATAATACCTATATGAATAAATGATTTTGAATTTGCTGAAATAATGAATAAAAGAATTTGAATTGGAAAGACCCGTGGAGTAGGTATGTATGTCCTTGCAAGACCTGAGCCCTATATTGAGCCATTAATAAGTTAAAGGCAATAATTATATTTCTATCCAAGACCTAAAGAGAGTTTATCAACCCCGTTTTCAAAACTATTAGCTTGTACAAACATCGTGCAAGGTGTCTTAAGTACAGTCGTGAAGCTGACATCGCACCCACAAAGGGGGCGTTAATGTAATGCGCCGTGAAAGGTGCCCACGATGACGACGCGTTTCATCCCTTATTGCCTCTCGGGTAGATGATACGCTCTTTACCGAATGAGATATCTCAACACAAATTATCCTTTTGACAGTGTTACGAAAGACTTTCAGATTCATGTTTTATAGTCTGTTAACTATACATTTGAGGAACGTGTCAAAACAATAATATAACATAATCGCTTTACAAATAAAGTTTACAATACAATATATTAGTGAGACGGAAAAAACAGCGATAACCAGTTCTATTGTTTTTAATGAATTTATTTTCAAATAGATACAAAATATATAACGAAATAGTAGACTCGGGTACGCGTTGCTGTAACTAAGGTTAACATACTCAATTTACCTTACACCGCCATCTGCTAGAATCTTATGGAACTTATCCTTTGTAAGAAATTTTGCAAATAATTTGTAATAAAATAATATTGCGACTATGAATTGAGATGTAAGCTATCCTATCTTTCAAGTTGGATCAAACGGGACTGCAAAATTTGATTGAAATCGGTTAAGTAGTTTAGGAGGCCATCGCGGACTAACACCGTGACACGACACGTCATTTATATATATTAACATAGTAGCTTGCCATACTATAAAAATAGTTTATAGGTGGAATATGATCGCTCTCCTAACTTTATAACATAATAAATATTAAAAAAAAAACAAAATAATGTTCAAACTGCGGTCTAATTTCGACCACAATCATTCAAACTTCGGGGAACCTTTAATTCCTAATTTCAGTCACTTTTTCTTCTTCACATTTGTTAAATTACAATTGTTTATTGTAAACCATACCAAGTAATTAATAAAGCAGTCCAGTAATTCTTATGTATTATGAAATACAAAAAACAGTTTATACAATATGCTAAGGAGTTTCTTTCGTCGTTTCGTTTCTTTATAAGGCACTCTTCCGAAAAGGTGATAGATACATAATATTTGATGTTCATTAGTTAGTTTATTATTTCATCGTTCATCGAAAAACTGGAATTAAGCGGATTCCAAAATATTAATTTAACTATCCCTCAGATAATAATAAACATCTTAATAAATTAAAAGTATTATACTTATAAAGGGCAATTTAACATTTGATGTGCAGTTAAAATTATAGGATTATAACGTTAAAATAAGCGGAATATACGATTCCCATGACACTATCTTGTAGCCTTTTTATATCCAACTGGGACCAAGGGTCTTCTAACTCTTATCTATATTAAATTCTTATTACAAAGGCCTATTCACCCTTGAGTTAAAATCGCACACATTATAATTGGACGAAAAAGTGAAAGTTTTTCATTATTTCACAGTACAAATAACGATTTTTTACGTGATTAGCCGACGAATGAGCGGAGTACATTATCCTTCATAGACATTCACGACACCAAAGGTGACACAAAAATCGTGCTGCTCTGAAACCCAGCAGCCGTGGTGTGGTTATCCACCGTTCCGTGGCACACGCTGAGGGTAGTCATGTTTCGTCGTAAAGTACTAATACCCATTCTAGACTCATAATGTTAATGTCCATTCAATTCTTTTTTTCTTTTTTTAATAAGTTAAGGATTCAGCGATGGCCACGACGAAATAAACTTTCTTCTTCTTCTTCTTCTGCCAAGAAAGATGAGAGAAGAATGAAAGGGAGTGTATCAAAGTGTACAAATGTGTACTCTCGAGTACATTTAATAAGTGAAAGGAGAGTAAGAATAATACTTGTACGTTGCTGTACTTGTTAAAACGTCTCTAGAGCCCGATAATACGGTTGAAGCTCAATGAAATTTTAGTCTCTAGCCCTGAACGAATCATACCTTTACGGTATGATCGTTTTGTCAATGGAAAAAGTTATGAAGTAACGCATAGAAAAAACAAGTAACAGACGAAATGAGAACCCCCTCCTTTTATTAGATGTCGGTTAGAAATGCAGAACAGACTTCTAAGACACAAATAAAAATATAAAATACTTAAACTTTTGTGAAAAAATTCTAACTGCCTATTACAAAATAAGGTCTAAACCACGATTATCATAGGTTTATCTTTCATACTATACTTTAAGCCAAGGTTTATTTTACTCGGTCTAATAGAAGTTTAAACCGGTACTTTGCTGGTCCACGTTTTGTAATAAGGCCGTAAAGGTTTGTGATCGGATCTTGATAAAAAGGCAGCTTCAAATAAATTTGACGTTTTTGAAATCTGTCAAAAACATGTATAAAGGTTCCGTCACATATAAATATACATAAGACTGATGCTAATAAAAGTATGCTAAATGATGTTTTATTTTGTTACTAAAGACTAAATAACAGTCTAAGTAAGGAACGAACTCACACAAGAAGGATTCTATACATGGTGCACTCTTTAAATTTTAACTTTATACTTTTATTATTTCACTGCCATAAGATATACTCTGTTAAATTTTCAAGTTTCTATCTTAATACATTTCATGAGATAGTGATGGGATTGATAAACGAACACCAGAATTTTGACTGGTAAAAACTGGTAAAAACTCTCTAACAATCGATGTTTAAGTAAATAGAGCCCTTTTTATGAAAAACGTAATAATTATCCACTACAAGTTATGTATAATTATGTCCTTGTTAAGAATATTTCGTTTCCAAATTTTAAATGAGAAATAATCGAGTTATTATTATATTCAGACATTCAAATGCACTAAAAAGCTTTTTATTATAATCAAGTGAAATAATAATCCGAAAATAAATATATTATGCGAAAAATAAACTAATCCAGACGACCAGGTGAAGTA
The DNA here is from genome assembly GCA_018248895.1 of Carystus phorcus. Lineage (NCBI taxonomy): Eukaryota > Metazoa > Arthropoda > Insecta > Lepidoptera > Hesperiidae > Carystus > Carystus phorcus. The sequence goes on from DWJN01003906.1 coordinate 6,488, forward strand.
CTCTCTCTCTACAAATGTACTAGGAAAGCAGCAATTCGAGAGGATCGGCGAAGGATTGTGAAGTATGCCACCAACCCTCAATCCACGACCAAGAATCAATCGACGACTCTGCCAAGAGTGTAACGACAAAGAAGAAGAACCTAATCCAACAGTACTTTAAAAAAAACATGTTATATGACAAACTTCGGTAACGGCATCTAGTAGTAATGTTTGGCAGCTACGTTCCCCATCAAACATGTTACAGATAAAGCTAGTACGCGCAATATTATTGTTACCTATAGTTGAATGTTAATTTTGGTGTATTTGGCATAAAGCCCACAGGCTCTTGGCCGAAAGACCGTTTACCTTAATAATGCCAATTAATACAGCTGGGCTGCTTCTCGTTTATTCTACTCCGTTGATTAAAAGGTAATTAGATTATCAAGTAATATAAAGTCAGCGTTGAAGTACTTTACGATTTTAACTTTTAATTAACGTTGCTAAAAGATTAGTTAATTGAAATGAATTGAAGTTAATCGATATTTAGTGGCCAACCCAAGTGTTGGAAGTTTCATGCCGCCTGAAGGCTTCCGACGTGGTTTAACGACTGCTATCTATGATAACAAACGGGACCGACGGTTTAAAGTGCCGTCCGAAGCACGAAAACGCTCAAGAAATGTTTGCCACTAGTGATCACCCATCCAGGTACCGACCGCATCCGCAGTTGTTGTACTCTGTCGATCGCATAGGATGGACGCGAGTCGCGAAGCTACGAGTTTTATTGAGGTTTACGAAGCCTCAAAAATTTCAAAATCTGAATTGACCTTTGGAGTCGACTTTTTTATTTAAATAAGTTAATGCTTGACATCAACCCCTCGTGATGGTAAATGGTGAAGAAGTCTATTTGTATAGACGCATTAACTTAGTAAAAGCTTATTCACTCTCCTCTTGAAGATGTAATCGTAAGTAACTGAGAGCACCTTTCCGAAACTGTGGTAAAATCAAAAAATGATGTGCATAAGTGTATTGAAATAATCAAATAATACCTATATGAATAAATGATTTTGAATTTGGAGAACATAACTTAGCATTAGTCTTACAATTTTTCGCTAACGATCAAGTCATGATAATAAAATACCAAAGCAGACATAGAAACAATGAGGGATATTTCGTTGTAAGTCAGTTGTCTAGTGGCGCGAAAGCGGCGCGTCATTACCTCGATGCCTCCGAACTCGTTAACGTGCGATTAGCCTCTTTGATCGGGTCCACCCGACAACAGACCCCACCTGAACGCTATTTGTTTTGATGCCACGTATTTAAATATTACTCACTAACCCGTTATCGCTGTATCGAGCATATTTTTTAGGTTTTGTTTCGCGTGATTGCTAGATTTTAGGTGTAACCTACTTCCCATTTTATCAAATACATGGTTGGGTTTGGGAAAAGATAATTACTTATTGTGATGCCATTTTAAACATTAGTTTAAGTTTCCTTAATAGAAGTCATATACTAAATTCTAGGCTATATAATAATACCTACTCTTATTCTGTGAGAATACGCGAAGAGAAAAATAGTCATCAGGAAAATCGTCACTGAAGCGTCGCTGGCCAAGAAAAAGAGAAAGAAGGAGAATAAGCAGAGTCAGTAGACTTTCAACCCCCCAGCGTTAAGTGTTACGTAGCTAGCCACACCTCACGGAAAGATGATGGCGATAACAATATGAATGACTTAAAAAAATAGCATATTAGGAAATCTTATAAATGTCATATTTCTATATTTCCTTTGCTTACACCATTAGTTTTAATCACTTAAAAATTCTGATGCATAATTAAATGTTACTCCATACTGTCTGTATAATTACTGAGTAAATTTACGTTGCATAAACTTCTACAGTTACGTATTAGTATTGTTACGTGTGAGGGACACACTCGTATACTAACTGGTATATTTTTAACATGTGGTTACATGTTTGGATCGCGTGTGAGCCGAATTATACGTCGGTACAGCGTGATCCGCGGATCGTTTCACGTGTTTCCAGCGATAACCATGCATGAATTCTCGTTCATTAATTGTTAAATACATATATGGACTGCATAATTATCGTACGAGTAACGAAGTGTTATGTAATTTAGTGTGAGGTTTTAAAACTTGAATATTTAGAAAAGTTCCGTACCAGGCGTGAATAACTTAACAAGTCGAAAATTTTTCAGGGCACCCATTTTTAAGTCTATTTTTCGTCTATAAATTCTGATTTTATGTTAATAGGTAAATACTTTTTTATCTAAATGTGTATTCATTTTCTTTGAGTTTTTAGATCACTGAATTAAACAATCCTAACGCCTTTTATGCATTAATCATAATTATATTTGTAAGTCGACTTATCCACTTATGTATTCACGCCGGGTATGGAATTGTAATTAAAGTTAAAGATTTTTGAAGCCGCTAATGTAAGGGCTATGACTTTATTAAGATTTTACCGAAATGGTAAAAATGAAATTATGATTGGATCGTTGTAATGAGGGATTTTGCGGTTTGACGATTGATAAAGGCGAACAATTTCAAAGGAACAAAAATATAAAATGAAAATATAAAAAGAATGTAGGACAGAGGGTCAGTAATTCCTGAAAAGTGAAAATACCTAGGACGACTTCTGTCCCCTGTTCCAACATGGACTGCTAGCCGCCCAAGATACTATTTATTCTTAAATAAACTGTTATACACTTATCTCCGTACAGATTTATGTAGTGGAGGTAACTCGTTGATGCAATCGGCACACGTCCTTTATGCTGCTTGAATCAAGTCGTTTAAATTGCTCAAAGGAATGGTCGCATCGGACACGATACTGCTGCCAAAGGTAAAAATTCAAAACTGAAATCATTTATTTCACGAAGATGTTATAAATAAACTTATGAATGTCAAATATTTTGCACTCACCACTGTTTGGGAAAGGTGACTTATAAAGAGAAGAAACGAAACGGGAAATTATAACCGTTTCCTTATGATGAATGGGCTACAAATACTAAACAAATTGATGACTATGCAAATGAAGAGTGAACATATTTTTGATACAAGAATTAGGAAATTCAGTAGACATTATTCTTAAACATATGCTATACTCTAATCATGTATACTAAATATTTACTGAGTTGGATTCCCTTGCAAAAAACTTATACATATAAATAGATTAGAAAAAGCATTTCCTATTGATTGAATTGCAAACCAAAATATTTTTCGAATCGATTTAAACACAAAATTACCTTCAAAATAGATCCAACCGTAAGAGTTCCATGACTCATAGAAAAAAGATTAACGTAGTATATAAATATGGGAGAGGAGAAGAATAACTAAATATAATGAAGTCTATTTATTAAGTTAGAAAGCATCTAAGAACACACCAGGTATTCTGATATATACACATCCATCAATATAAGCAACGGCTGTGGTTTTGTCAACGCTTTTGGTTAATCGAGCGGCAAATCTAACAAGCAACTGGCTCGACTCGATTCTACATACATCAATCATGGATGGTACTATATTAATTGACGAATTGACGACCTGTGTCGCGCAATGATTACCACGTCCTATCGTCTTTCGAAGGGTCTTATTTCGATTCCTATAGTAGCAGAAATTTCATTAGTTGAATCTTTAAGCGGTCTGGGTATGTGGTTTGTGTTTCGAATGTTTGTGGCACCCACGACGCAGTAATTCCTCGTTAAAGGATATGAATATGTATTATAATATGGTTAAAAAGACGGATACATTTGAGGCAAACCGTTTCAAACGTCGAAACGATTCATTTATCATTTATCACAAAAACGTTGTTTTGAACGACGCTGAGGGTATAAATATGATTATTAGAATTTATATGTTACTAAAACTACGAACGAATTAAGAAACAAATTATAAAAAATAGAAATTGACGATACATTGACGGTAGTATAATACCATTGCGCTGTTTTATAACAAGCGAATTGTCATTGACGGGCATTGAAAGTCAAAGCCAAATTATATCGTCTGAGCAAATTGCAATTCATTTAACACTTATTATAGTCAATTATTCCTGTCAGCTAGGAAAATAGCCTAAATTTTATGCATGATAATTATATTCCAGATTGCAATGGAATCAACAACGGGTCGCCCTGAAAATCAATGGCCGTTGGCTTGCCACGGCCATATACTGAGTGCGTCCCTTTTTTTGTCTTATGATAAAAAATAAATCTTTTTCTTTTCTTTTCTTTTCAATGCAACTACCGCTTACTTACTTACTTGGCACTATTGAATTATCAGTGACTAGCAGAAAGATTAACTTAAATTCAATTGAAGGATGAACAGAGTTCAGTCTAAGTGTGAATATGAATCAAATGAATAGTCATATAAGGTGAAAGTTAGTTACAATTGTTATAACTTTAGTAGCACTAGAGCTAAAGTTTAGTTAATGTTTTAATATATTTTATATCACAGTTTTTCTCTTACATGTTAAAAAACTTTTTTGAGGCTGTGATATAATTACGTGCATAATTATAATGATAAAACAACTAAAAGAGAAAACAATTATACATGTTAATGCGGTGGTAACACAATATTTAAATTTGTAAATAGAAGTGTCATAGATATTTATATTTTAAAGAAGAAATAGTAAATATGGTAAGTGTGTCATCTAGTGTGTAATAGTGACATCTAGTATCACTACTTGTACATATCAAGTAGTGATACTAGATGACACTACAAAAATGAATTGTGAATCACGCGATTGAGGTTTTTTGTAATGTTATAAGTAGCTCGCCATATTTATGTTTCTCTGTACTGAAACAATGCTTTCAATTAAGTGACAGCCGTGCCATGTACGTCGGTTCGGGGTTTTTCAATACCTAACTTGAATTCGTAGATGCTCGCTAATAAAGGATTTTAGGAAAACTCATGTTAAGTTTCTGTTCTCGTTCTGGGTTTCCTTGTCTGTGTGTGTTATCCATCCATCCACGACACAGGGAATCTTAGTGTCCGGCTATGAGTGTGTAGCATTATTTATTTACGTATTTGGTACAAACCCACTTTTTCTAATCCATACCTCCATAAATAGGTATTAGAACACGTAGACTTTTATGTCACTTTTTATTACAGTCAATTTATATCAGCAAAATGCTGTTCTAAGATCAGACAATTGCTTTGAGTTTTCTTGTAAACTCACTTCGACACCTTACCTTATTAAATTTAAGCGTTGAATACTTCCATCATTTGAGTCGATGACAATTAATCTCCGAAATAATAGTAGAAGGTCACGATACTCCATCACCCTGGGGGCCGTTTCTTCGCCCTGTAAACTCCCTAATTACTTTGTTGAACTTCTAGCCATTTGTTCGGAAGTAAAGCTTCACAGACGATGTAAAGGTTGCCTGTCTTTTGGTTCAATGAATATCGGTTTCCTGACATCTATTTTGTTTACTACATTAGTACGATATTCTGCTACTATACTTACGATATGAACTTTTATAATAATAATAATTATTAATAATTAATTAATAAATAACGCCACACACTCATAGCCCTACACTAGGATACCCTGTGTCGTGGGTGCCATGGACAACACAGAATGACAATTGCACTCACCCAGACCGAGAACAGAAATTTAAACTCGTCATTTAAATTTCGGTCTCGCTGGGAATCGAACCCAGGATCATTCGAACGGCGGTCCGGCGTGGTGACCATAATCCTGTACTGGAATTGAAATGAAATAATTATTACATTGAATACTAGCTTACCCAGTACGCGATATTATGCAATAAATGTTGCACATTTTTATCGAAGAAATAATGAAGGTACGTATGACGTAATTTTTTAAATTAACCGTTTTGGAGACTAGTGTGCATAAACTCACAAACAAATCGACAGACAGACAAGAACTATCTTTTCAGTCAAAACTCTAGTGGGTTCTTTCAAATATCGTCCATGAACAGCAGTCATTTACAAATTTATTATACCTATGTATACACAGATGAGTAAGAATTTGTGCTGTCTGCATTTGAAGTTGAAATTATATAATAACATCTAAACTTCCATCCTTTCTTGCTTCCCTACTAAGACATGAAGAATAATTAATATTGTTAATAAATCCAAATCATTGTCAAGTTATGATAGATATTACCCTTATATCAACTATCGTTTAATTTAATGTAAATAACAACATAAAAAACTTTCAAGAAGATATTATCAAATTTCTAAATTATCATTAAATTCTTGCCAATTATAATACCATTATTAACATCGCTCATTTACTGTTTACATCAAACGAATTATAATTGTCAAGCATTCAAATTCAAAGCCAATTATTTATATCGTCTAAGCAAATTACAGCTCATTAGACGAAAGTCAAAATTTATTAGAATTAAAATAGAATACATACATACATATATCGACGGTGGAAAGCATAAATGTCGTATCTCGAAAACGTGCTGTATTGAGTTATTACCGTACTGTTTGTTGTATAAAAAAAAATTCTGCGTCGAATGGTCTGGGTCTCGTTCTTCTACGCCAAAATATTTTAATGATACGACG
>DWJN01003907.1:0-13012 GCA_018248895.1 Carystus phorcus
ATACTACATGAGGTGGACTTTCAACTACTTAAAAAAATTAATTGTAAGACAGTGCTCAGATTTATCTAACTACATACAAATTTTACACAGTGATTCCTTATAAATTGTTAGATTTTTTAGAAACTAATTTCTTCCAAAAAAAAATGCTACGCAATTCTAGAAAAGTTTGAACTGAATACAAGATACTCTTTGAAGTTCAATAGTTGAGTAGATTTTGCGATCAACAAATAGTACAATATAAATCTACCTAAGTCGACATTACGTTGCTAATTTCAATCAACGTGCAGTAATAACAACAAATATCCACGCCATCCTAGGTAAGAGTCACCAAATAATGACATTTGGTACGTCACCACCAATTCGGAAACCTAACAACATGGTATTACCTCAGTACATTATATCCTCTGAAATAACTCACATAATTTTACACCTCGCAATATCTTCTCTCGCTCTTATACTTAAGACATAGAGTTGACAATCGACTAGAATTGGGTTTGGTATATGCAAGTGTATCGATGTTAGAACAAGAGTTGTTCAACAGTGTTTGGGTTCGTGTAATCCCTTCCAATGTTACTACACCGTGTAGTCCTCGAGAACGCGGTGCATAAAATTTTATGACGAACAAGCCGAGTAATAAACATGGCTGAAATGTACATAGGATCCAATATAACTGTTTATTTTAAAAGATTGGTTATTAAATGGTAATTGTAAGTTATTTTAGGTCATATATCATTGTTTTAAGATTTCTTTTTATTAACATGTAACATATACATTTTCATGACATAGTAGAATTGGTCTTTTCAATTTTCATTTCAAGAGTTTGTAATTTCAATGCTCAACGATATTCGTAACTGATTCTTCGTGAACCAGACCTTTTTTTTTGTAAAGCTGAAGTTATTTTTCCCTTTAGACGCTTAAACAACATTTAAATATCAATGTAATTCCTCCTCACCGCGCGCCTTTTTATGTACTATGAAAAAGGGCTATAAAATTTAAATTCCCATTTCTACAATTGGCTAGACTATTTTAATGACAACATTAAACGTTGGCAACTCCGTCGGGCTGAGTTATGTAGACAGTGTTGTCCGGCTGATAAAAGAGAAATAATGCACTGAGCTCGTGTTAGCCGCGCGAACATACGCCAAAGATGTGGGAATGAGAATAACCGAATCACATAGACAGTACAATCTCCTTTCTTAGCATAAAGAATTTGATCGAAACCAAATATAAGATAATTGTCCCTCTTAAGTTGGCTAATGCGATAATAAACATTGTACTTTATTTCAAACGAGCTTAAAAACTAGCTAAACTATTTTAAAATAAAAATACAATTTTATTATGAACTGCTACTCAAATCAACCTGATTTTTTCGTATTATAATGACATCAAACGTTGTTAATATTACAAAATTTTATGATTTAATTTAAATGAAGCATCTCGTGTTAAATTTGTAATGTTTAATTTTCCTTTGTGTAATTCTTGTATATATTTATTATATCGCGTATTTAAGTTCGTGGAATCTTTAATTATAATTCTAATTTAATTTCTAAATAGACAACTAATTTAGAATAGATGTAATTAGATTAAACGATCCATTCTAATCACACTTTACTCTATAGTACAACGAATTGCGCTGTATATCTAAAATGTATTTTCCTGTAGACATCTAACTCTTTTTACAAGAGCCCTTCTACATATTCGTGCGTCTATAAAAATGCGAACAGAAAGTGTCCGAGTTGTAAAGTGTGTCCGTAGGCGTCCGAATAACAAGATTTTGTCCTTTAAACGACAACTATTGTTACTATATTGTGTCTATATCGGCCCGATGGGATCTCCGTGTTTCTGCATCTCCGCATCTCTGCATCTCCCGGAGATTGCGGCGACACACACCGCTCTAACGTATTTAAACTTGTATAATAAAGTGATAGACGTTAATATACAGTTAAGACGTTAATGTACAATTGTTTATTAACACTCATACAATACAGTAATACTATTGAACATAATAAGAACATTTTTTAAATATATAGTTCACCAACATTTTGATTTTTATCTGATAATATGTGACTTATTAACTAACAAAGTTATAAGTGATCGAAAAATTGTAAATTAACCTACAGTTAACCTACACTTACAAGAAATAAATTAAATTGAATCGTACTATCTATGTATATATAACATAACATAATGTCCATAACGTAAAAACTAAAGCAAAGATTTTTAAAAACTCATCTAGAGCCAGTTAAAGCTCTTTTTCGAAGATAAAATCAAAATTTCGTGCTTAACTGAGTAAATACCTACATGAATAAATGATTTTGAATTTGAATTTATTAGTGTTTAATACTTACAATAACTATTAAATAGTAATATTCTGTAGAAGTTTTCCGTCCGTGTGTATCATCATATAAGAGCGAAGGATTTCAACTACAAGCTCCGTAACACGTCTGTCGCGGTAAGGATCTAATTTAACATTCCCGATGGAGGGTGGTGCCATATTGTCACCAATACTCATGAGATTCACCTTTATGACCCAGTCCATGGAGCAAGGTCTTGGGTTCAATTCTTGAAGGATTTTTTATCCCACTTTGAATATATCCAAAGGTTTTAGTTTTTAAAGAATTTTTAACTTCCGAGTATACATGACACGATTTTTTTTAATTAAATACGTTTCTAAAAAAAGCTATGTAAACAAAGCTATCATTTTAACCTTAAATATTTATAATAACACTGCAAACCTGTACGTGTGTAACAAGGCATAGTTCAATTATATTATTTCATAAATATATCTATATTTATAACATGAGATTTATTACTAGAAAACTAAAGGAAGACTGATGGATAGAGACTTTATCTTTCTGCTCTCTTCTTAGCTGACAGCACATCTGTGATGCTCTTGGTGTTGCTAATGACCATGGGCAATGGTGACCACTGTGGGTCTTTAGCAACTTGATTTAGAATTCTCTGAAAAAGGTTACCTAAATTATATATCGGACACATGGTTCATAAGTTACAGTTGAAAATGTTGATTTTTTGCTGATCGATCGGGCTAGATCCACCCATGTATATCCAACAGCTCTTCAATATAGAATTCAAACGAATAGTACCGTTAGTTTCATATAATTACAGTGCTTCCAACGCAATAAAATAAAAGCAAAATGACCATCTCACATACCTCCAGAAGCTTTAATAAGAAACGATCGACTCAACAAATTAAAACTAGCAGCTTGCTAACAATAAGAACTTTACCAGGAAACCAGTCGGTGAGTGTGGCCGTCTCTCTCCAATTTTATGCGTGTTGCCATTACGTTAATACTTCGTTGAAGGTCTAGGAACTGTTAAGTTCTATTTAACGAAGCCCTGTTCTCAACTGGACGTAACACGAGGCAGTGAAGGGATATTTCTGGATTGTTATTGGCTTCTATATTATATAGCTGTCCTCGTAGTTGTTGAGGAGCCTTTCAAGTTCAAATTCATTTAACCATATGATAAATAACTAAGTATGTATTTACTCGTATCTAGAGCGCTTGCTATCCTGGACTTTCCGAAGCATTCAAGCATTAAGTTATAAGAAAAAATCAAATATATTTATCAAATTTATTTAACATATGAATTTGTTATTAAACAATAAACTACAAATATAATATCAGTTAAAGATTCGCACGAAACTGTTGAATGTATTCTGAAAACTCATTACGTTGAGCGAGGTGCGCGGAAGTTGTGAGCCGTCAGTCACCGCGGCTTCTTTAACATATCGCCTTTCTAGTCCGATGCAGTTTCAGGATGTACCACATCTGATCGACCGAACTGGCTTGTCGGCCCTCTGCGCTTGTAAATGTGTAATTCTGCACAAAAAATTCTTTTCATATATTCTTCATTTCTTTTCATATCTTGAACTAAGTGCAAGAGTGCAGTGCAGTTCAAGTGCAGAGAGCAAGTGTAGAGTGCAAGAATGGGGATTTATTTAATTGCTAACGGATTGCACATGATCTCTTTACAGCATATTTAATAATTCATACGATATGAGAACTACATTTCAAATTATTTAACACATACCTAATTATTTGTTCTCGAATTTTAATTATTCGCAGTACGACGAAGTAATACGCAAATATATATACATCATATTATTTATGATATGCTTGAGTTTTGTAATACTTGTGTGTCGATATTGACATATACCTTTTGATATTTTACTGTCTATGAAACATAAACACAAGAAATTTTGTTCTAAACTCATTCAAGTAGTGAGTTGAAGTTACAAGTTGTGGAGTGCCACAGTACACTTTGTACGTAATCAGACGTTTGAATGTGTACCGTCCTGCGTCACTTCTAGGTGTTAGACGTTACGCATTCCCTTTTAAATAAATCTGTCGTGGAAACGCTTCACTTTTGAGTTATGCGCGGTCTCGGTGAGCTAACAAGCGCGCACCACACTGCTTGTTGCGGCTCAAAACTGCACCTTTCTAATTGGTTTATTGAAAGTGAGGACAGGACTGCGGAAGGAAATCTGAAATCATCTACATTTGTTTCACATATCATAACATTTGATGAACGACATCGGTAAGGACTTACTTTAGAACAGTATTAAAAACTGTTCTAAAATAAAAAAATAAATTAGTTACTTCCTTAATTCGCCTTAGTAAGGTTGACTGGGTAAGTTGAGGCATTCCTTTCTAGGGGTCGGTATTGGTTTCTAAATGAAAGTCCCTAAAATTGGTAAGAGATGTTCATATAGAACTTTTCAAGTGGCATGTACAAGCATAGCCCATAGTTACAGTAATTGTAATAAAGATGAATATAAAAGAGACAAAGAGGCGTAGAAATATTTATTACTGAGCCCACTTCTGCAAAGATTATAAATTTGTCTATGAACTTGGTCGAAGTTTGGTAGATACGTTTGATGTACCTAGTCGTTGCTACAGAAAAAAGAGCTGAGTTTCCTCAATGATAAAGAACATTTTCATATTGATATATGAATGAAATGAACTATAATTGGAAATGGGTACATTACATTTTAGCACACATTAAATAGAACAACAGTAACAGTGAACAAACTTTCATTATGACTCATTTATAAACAAATGAAGAAGGTTCAAACAGATGAATAATTAAAACCTAAAAGACAATAATACTCATTCAATAAACTACATACAGACGCTTCTTCACATATAAATATAATTTACTGCTGATTAAATTCGATGGTACATAACAATAATATAAAAGTAACGTAAACAGGCCACACAAAGTTTACCGAATTCTATAATCATAACTGGATATGTACCTGATTACAATATCACCCGCCAGCACTGTTACGACTTTCGACAAATTTTTCAAAAACTGGTTTCGCATTCTGCGTTATTAAGCACTAAATAATACTAAAAGGTTCGCTATCCAAGCTTTTTTGAAAGTCAAATTTTTAATTAAAATTCGACGCCGGAGCAAATATTATTTTGAGTAGGACGCGTCGTCAACCAAGTGAATATATGGTCATAAACAAAGGATTTTTTTGTGCTCCGACAAATATTAGTTTTAGTTTTGATTGGATGTTTAAATTCTTTATTGTGACCGAATAATCATCGCTGAGAACTTTTGTAAATGTAATTACAACATTTTTAAATAATACTGTTACAGTCTCTTAAAATAATTTAAATTTTAAAACTTGCATATTTTGATTACTGTGACATCAGAGGGTTTATAAGTATTCGATATAAAGCTTTATTGGGTCATTTTTACTATTTGAAACTATTTCTTTATGACATGTACGATGTGTAGATGAAACTCGTCTCCCAAAAACTATGGTTAAATATGCCTTTCTGTAAAATATGGCGGTATATCATAATGCCGAATTAAGTTAATAATACTATTTATGTAGAAAACCTTGCACAAAAAAAAATTATCAATTTTAGTTTAATTATCTTACAATACATGAAGCCAAAAAATAATGTAGTCAAAAAGTTCTGGAGTGGCGCGGTAAGGAAACCACTCTTCATAAGCCCATACCTAACCTAACCTAACTTAAAATTTAATTTCGCGTTTGTGAGATCTCCACACGGAATCACAAGTGCAATGCCACGGCCGTCGGCTTCACATTGTGTCTCCAACAATGACTAAAGTGTAGCTGCTTACCCAGTAATAAAGTTTAGGGCTTATTTTAACTGCCCGACGATATTTCCTTTGAGAGACAAAATGGGCACCGTCTTTGTCTACAGGTCGTTGGGCTGCGTGTAAATAAAACTCGCGTTAAGTTGTTCATATATTAATATTTTTATTGGTGTTTTGAGTCTGGATAGTTCTAGTGGTAGGATATTCTATGCCAGCTTAATGTGAGAACGACAGTCGACAAACTTTAGTTTATTCTATGGCTTCCCAAGTGATAGTACATTGTTGTGTTCAGAAACGGCAGTAACAGAAAAATAGTAATCATATTTCTGTTCAATACTGCCTTCATCTTAAAACTAAATTACATCGCTGCTTCTGGTTATGTGTGCCGACTTATGTATAGTGGGTTCAGTTGCAAGCTTTGGAATCATTTCACTTTAATATTATATATTTATACATACAATAAAACTGTTACTGATGGCTGTCATGGAAAATATTTAAAAAAATATATAATGGGGGCCTTTAACTACGCAAGAGAACCCAAAACAATGTTTTTATATTTTGTCTGTTTGTATTTCTGTATGTGCACCGTAATCTGAGAAACGGCTTATCAGATTAGAATACAGTTTTTAGGATTATATTGTGACAGGCTTCGTTTAACATTTAGTGTGTCTCATTTAAATTGGTTATATATGTAGCAAAACAACTTTAGTTTCGAACATTTTTTCTCGTATACACTACGTTGTTGACTCTGCCAATTAAACGCAACGTTTGATTCCTGACAAGATGTATCTGGAATAAGATACAAACAAATGTAGTCGAATTAAGATTAATATACTAGACGTATCTGTAATATCGTATATCCTTTGGGTCCGTCAACCTTAATATTAAAAGAAATTAAGTTAAATATGTGGTGAGTTTCAAAAATGCCTTCAGTATATTTTGCATTCGTATTTCCATATTTATTTGGTTATTGCCAATTAGTCTGATCGTAAAAGCAACATCGCCATCCGGGGGTCTTTTACGACGCGGTGTGTGGATTGTCAGATCGCACGCGGCTGGATGTTATGTTCGATTGCATGAAGTTAGCTTTGTAAAGTAGTAAGTTCATCTCAAGAACAAAGTAAATACTACTTTTTGTTTATTTATTTTGGCATGCCACCACAAAAACACAGGATTCAGTATTAATCATACAAAATAGAATATAGACTTATATATAGCTAGTTGCAGGCTTGCACAGCAATCACATTAATTACAGCAATTACTTTGTTCGTAATTTTTTTTTAAGTGTGAAATATATCTTTAATTTGATGCAACTCTAAATAATGGTATACATTCAGCGAATTACATTACCATTCCCTATGTCGTGGATGCCTTGGACAATACACATAAACAAGGATTCAACCAGACCGAGAATAGAATTTAAACTCATTAAAATTTTTGCATATCTGAGAATCGAACCCAGGGCCCTTCAATCTCTACTATTTCATGATCCAAGTCTACAGTTCAAACTATATATTTATAAGATAAATAAAAACTTCTAAATATATTTAACTCAAAAGTGACTGACTGTCTGACATAGTGATCTATCAACGCACAGCCCAAACCACTGGACGGATCGGGCTGAAATTTGGCATGCAAGTATATGTTATAACGTAGGCATCCGCTAAGAAAAGATTTTGATCAATTATACCCCCAAGGGGATAAAATAGAGGATGAAAGTTTGTTAGCGAAGCCGCGGGCAAAAGCTAGTTACAATATAAAACTACTAGTTAGGCTGTGTAATTATTACATAGAGAAAGTCTGTTTACAATTTAATCTAAATGCGTATAAACATGTCAGATATCACGCACGTAGCATTTGAAGGGTCAAAGAAAGACGTACTTAGGGGTCCCAAAAGTCTAAAAGACATAACATCGTTACAAGGTTCCCAAGACCCCAATAGATCCGTAATGCGTTGTACCGACACGGAACTGTCAGCACCGAATCCAACTATTGTTTATTTGCATAATCGACCGACACGAGGTCTGTTTTAATTAACTCCATGAGTGATTTATGATATGGGTGTTAAATCTGGGTCACACAATATTTATGGCTATCGTGTCGGCATACATCACGTTAAAAATTGAGCTTCTAAATTTTAGTTGCAGCTCCGTTGGTTGTTTGTTGTCGGTCAGGGTTTGGTCCCAGCGAGACATTAGTATGAGTATCAACTAGCTAAGAATTTTTTGACAAGTTATTTCAGTAACGATCTATTAACGATACAATTACAAATGACCATACAGTGGGCAATTTCCTGGATCAAAAGTATCCTACGATGGCATAAATTACAAACATGCCAAGTTCCCCGGATTCCGCATGATGTATTCACAAATATTAACTGGAAATAATATATTTTAGTATCTTTATCGATAACAAAATATGTTTTAAAGAGTTCATACAAAGTATTCCTCTTCAAATTGACGTAAGGTACTCGACCCAATTGAACTATTTTAACAGTAGGTTTTCACAAGTATCTTTCATGTACAAAGAGCTATATATACCTACTTGTATATGACGTTATATTGTAGGAGAGTGATTAAGTTTTTAATATGTTAGTGCGTGAACCATCTTAAACTTCGCCACAGTTGACGCATTAAAACTTATAGATTATCATGTTTTTAATTATAGTTTTGTGCATAAACAAGTTATAACATAACGATATAGTAAACTTCTATAAATCTTTCCCGTTCCGCTTAAAAGTGTAGTGTATCTACGTTTTTATACTCATTAAACAGTCCAACCCGGCTATATAAATAATCAATTAATTGCTAATTTAACGACTATTTAGCCATAAATTGTTTATTATTAAATGTCATAAAACCTGTTATTTAGTACGACAATGTAGCAACGGATAAGTAATAAAAGTAATCGGGGATTTGATTTTTTATAGTCATAAAATCGGGCAGGTTTTTCGTGATTGGGTGGAAGAGTGGGTTGGCGATATTGGGCGTTTCTTTCTAACGAGATACTACTATTACGTTTTCATTGTGGACCATTAATGCGTATTTAATTGTGAATTATACGATCACTGTAAGGATTAATACCGAAAAATCCACGAAGTCTAAAAGACATAATACTAACTCATACCTGTTATCAAAATATCTTGCACAAGCATATTACGGACATACATACATATTATGTGCGAAAATATTGAATGAGTAGAGAAATACTGATGTTTTTTTAGTGAATTACCTACCGGTTCTCCCAATACCGTAAAGAACATACTACATAAAGAAAATACTTTGCCAACCCCCTCTCACCTCCCCTTCCTCCCTCTCCCAGGAAAATGCAAGCAAGTACGACTGGACGATTGGGTACGAACAAAATGTACAATAGATGACTGCCGAAAATTTTCTAATTTATTAACCAAAATAATATTGTCCAAGTGAAGTGACTCTTGATAAAATACATTACGGTCGAATATCGACCGCAGTGTCTCTAGTATGCAATAAAAGATTCAATTCCGCACGATGCGATTCATCGAACATCATTTTTCTGTTTGCGCGTGTTGTTGCGCGCCACTCGTAAATCGTATACATCGCATTAACACTCGACCACTCCACGATCACATCGTGCGGCTGCGGAGGGTTGATTATTTACAAATGAACCGCGCGCTTTGTTGCAGGGTTATTGCTCGTGCTGATAAACTAACAACATTCGTAAGCCGGCGTTGTTACGTTATGATACGAATGAATCGTGCGAATTTTACTTAAAAGCTGAAGTAATTGTGGAATGTTATTACATTGTAAATCGTACAAATTTAACTACAGACTATTTATTTATAGGCCCGCTAATATTTAGTAACATATTTACATATATATACCAGTAATGGTACTGTACAGCAGTGGAATATGGATTCAACACCTAAAATACTGACATAGCTATGCTTTAGTAAGTCGTCAAACAACTCGTCATATTCCAGCTGGAAGTTTGCGGACCACTTCTTTGTTTTTCTTTTTCATTATTTTCGGAAAACGACATAACAGTTGATGACTTTAGTGATAACCATGGGTGTCAGCGATGACTCAACATCACGTTGCTCGTCTCTTTGTTTGATAAAAAATAAGTAGGATTGTAAAAGGAAGAAAAGTTGACAGATCTATCTGTCATATGTCAACTGTCAAGTTTCTCTCTGTCACCAAATTTTCGCCGTAACCATAATCCTATTAGATTTAAAGGATACACGTTTAAATAAAAAAATACATAATGTTAAAACCAAAACCTATCTTCCAGTCACTTATAATTTTAACAAACTTAACATTATACCAAAATACGATATTAACGTACTGGTCAATGGTTACCATCTCCCATGGACATTGGCAACACAAAAACTATCAATGATGCGTTGACAGCCAAGAAAAAAAATAGTATATTTGTTTACCATACATTTTAAAATCCATTTATTATTGAGTCACGGGTTCATTTGTAATCAATATTAATACGCTCGAGGGGTGTCTGGGCGATGGGCGATGGGCGAGCGAATCATAGCGATACTTCGCCATCCAATTATAATCGTTTATTTAAGTATCGCCGTGTTATTTACGGCCAGTAATATGTTTGCATTTCACGACTTAGCGTTTAACACTTTATCGTGCGCTGTAAAAATTTTGTCATTATTTATTTATGCTCGGCTTTTTAGAATCTCTGTGTACACTCACGAACAGTGAATTGTATACGTTGACAAGTTTTAAATATGGAATGGAATTACAAACTCGTTAACGTATTTATTGTTTGTAATTGTACTCTTCTAAGTAGATACTACTCGAGTACCTATGTACGAGCACTCATAATAAGTACAATAAATTTAGTACACAATTGAACTATGTCGTTACTTAGAATTTTATATCTAATCTTAATATTTTTTACTTACGAAGAGCTCAATGAAATACAGTAAATATCAATATCTATGCTTATTTCAAACTCAAATCATTTATTTCATGTATTTATAACTTCAATTATGAATGTCATGTTTTGCATCTACCACCATTTTAGAAAGACGCCTTATATAGAGGAGAAAAACAAGTTATATATGTATATACAACGTAGCCTAGTGTTTAATGTAGTTAGTCTTGGAGAAGATTACCAGACAAAGGCTTGGCCCAAATTTATAGTCAAGACTTATTATAATAAACCATCGTACCACTCGTACCGAACATAAACAAACATTTGTCATAACACCACATACAATGACGCTTTTCTTCAAATTTACGACGGCCGAGATTTATTGAGCATCGATGTATCTGACGCACGTATTCTGCTCCAGAACTTTACGATCTTTGCTTAATTTATTATTTCTGGCACAATGCTCATTTCGTGGAGTTTGCCCAAACTTATTTTAAGATGTTTAGGGACACGTCTGATTACTGACGAATGTGTTATGAATGACGGTAATACGGTTAAGGATATTTTCTGTTATTTACTTTACTTCCATACGTACATACACAATACCCGCGTAACATGGACAACACAAATCTATATATATAAAAATGTTAAGTCCGTTTATATACTCTTTCAAAACTCGAAAAGTTCCGCATTGATTGACCTCAAATTTTTAATAAAATGTACATTTGGTTTTAAGGGTTGTTCTATCTACGTTTCCCTTTAGGAACATAACCGCAACTACGATAAAACAGCTTTATACAGTTAATTTTAAACAGATTGCCTTTGCATCTAAGGAAACTGGAAAAACAAAAAATATTGTATACCCATAGCTATTGTACAATTAAACTTACATAAAACATATGCGTTTAAGTCGTCATTCCTTATTCACGAAACACAGCGTACAAACCATACACAGCGAAGCGTGTAAGAGTACAGCTAATAGTTCGGCAGCACTTTTTGAGGCAAGTAGAAGGAAATCATCAACATCTTTCACCAATTTGTTATTCTTAGCAAAAATAAATGTTTCGCCAGTCAAAATGTTACGCACGGGGAACGACCGAGTTGCTACTATTGATGTTCCCGACTTGTACGGGAGCGTTGTAGAAAACTTCAATAGCGTGATTCAGGTTTGGCGTGACGTCATCGTATGACGTGTAATACGATTTGCCACATGTTATATTATATAGTGTATGACATCTGTCTCACTTAAACATTTACTCCGGCTGAGAAATGAACCAGAAACTTCTAGCTTCCAACTAAATCTAAGGAGGTCAATAGATTATACCATGAGCTTTCGTTGCAAGACAAAATAAACTATTGTTGTTTATATGTTTTCAAGCTTTGATATTATCTTCCGAAACTAAATTGTGTTTAAAATTTCAAGCCCCTAGCCCATAGGGATGGTAGCATAAAATTGCACCTGAATATATACATATATATAGTATATATGGACCGATAAAAATACCATTTACAACGTATAATATAATATAATACGATCGATTCTTCCGTTATATTCTTTAGTTTTAAAGTACTAGCTTTACAATTTAGAATCGACGCGTTGAAACTAAAAAAATAATACCGCATTGAATTCCTCTTGTTGTATGGTTTAAGCGATAAGAGAATCATTTTATTGAAAATAAAATTAATAAGTTGAATTACAAACAATTTTAATTTTTACTTCAGTTATGTTAGGGACTGCATTGTAATACAAGCCAATTATTTGACGTGCTCTTAGGTTCAAATTCAAAATCATTCAGTCATGTGGGCACATCGTCGAATATATTTATTCAGGTACATCAATATTTACTTATATCATCATTTCCGCAACGCAATTTTATCATTAACGAAAAGAAACAGCGAAAAAACCTATAACATTATTTTTTTATATTCAATATCACTTCTTTAGAACACTAACGGCCGGTTTCTGAAAGGCTGATCAACGAAAAAAATTAAGAAATTCACTGTCAAATCTATTGTCAAACGTCAATTG
>DWJN01003908.1:0-13011 GCA_018248895.1 Carystus phorcus
TGAGATTAGCCCGTTCAAACAATCAAACAAACAAACAAACAAATAAACTCTTCAGCTTTATATATTAGTATAAGATATATTCTTGTGTTTTATGAAATATGTATAATGTTACTGAGGTTGTTGGTTGTAGTAGTTTTTGACTTTCGTTAAGTGAGCTGTAAGTTAGTAAGACGAAATAAATAATTTGACTTTGACTTTGAAAATAAAATTATTATTCATCACATGTGGAATTACTAGGAGCAAATAAAATACTATTTTTTAAATATTACCTATTTAAAAACTCCCTGCTGAGCTTTCGCAACAGGTCTCGTAGTTTATACGACCACCGGCCCGAGTTGGCGCTGTGAAGGTAGCTCTCCACACCACCGAGGAACGACTTCAGATGCTTCAACACCAGCCCGTCGGGGCAGATCGTCCACACTATCCACGACGCAACGTGCTTTGTATCTGTTGATAATTTACATTACGTCATAACAGTGTAAAAATACTGTATTTTTTATTAAAGTTACATCTTGCAATATGTCCCTCGGCCAGGATTAAACTTGGGATCTCTCGCTTTGTGGCAGGGTCATTACCAAGTAAGCTATGGATTCGTTTTGTTATTTTATTAAAATGCTTCGTATTTACGACAGATTTAAAGATATCATCACGAATATAATTTAGGACCCATTTTTTTAATAATTTAGATATAGTTTCCTCATTGCTTATTGGTTTAATAGTACTAATGAAATATAAAATAACAAAATGGATGTTTTTTTATTTCTGTATACCTACATTAAAAATCCATTTAATTTAGAAAAAAAATGTTATATAACCACTGCACCGATTCATGTCTTCAATTATTTAGTATAGTAAGTATGAATAAGTTAACATGTCCTATGCAAGCGTGTATCAAGTGTAATTACCAAGCGTGTGGTTCCTACAATACTGCATGTCCTTGTAACCGACGGGCAGGTTGAGGGCGTGCAGGAACTTGGCGAACATCTTGGGCACATGTGGCGACCAGTCCACGGCGCCGGGGTTCCTCTTCGCCAGACATGCGAATAAAACTATCAGCTCCTGAAATTGATTTATCAATAATAATTATATAATCTTTATTTCATTTACGTCTGTGTGTGTGGTGTCGTGTGTGTGTGTGTGTGTGTGTGTGTGTGTGTGTGTGTGTGTGGGTAATTTATTTATTTATATGCATGATAGTTGTTCATTATAAGTATATGATATGATATCTAATGCCTGTATCATCAATATACTATAAGAGATCTCAGTAAAATAAATAGACTCAGTAAAATAACGTTAAAACACACGCAATATGATGTAATAAAACTGAAGTAGAGTTCTAATCGATGTACAATTAAAATATTAACTACATTGTAAATATCGCGGACGCGAGTTTAACAAGTCTTTATTTCTCACTTATAGCAACGAACCCGTGAAGCTTTTGGTATAGCTAATGTCCATGTCCAACGGTCACTATTCACTATCATGTGTTAGTTTATCATCTAGTCTCAATATAGAAAAATGAATGTTTGTCTGTATGTCCATTTTAGACTCTGAAATGGTAGCAGATAGAGTACTGATGTCTTTGGCAACCTTGTTCAGAATTCTCTGACGAGAGTTTTGGTGTCAAAATTATATCAATCGGACATGGTTGAGTTACAGTCGAAAATGTTGATTTGCTGATTAATTAGACGCATGGTTGATTTAGCTGACTTTTCTTTTTTTTTATATGTATGCGTAGCAAAGCGCGCCAGGTACAGCTAGTTACATATAAAATACTAGCGACGCGTCCCGGCTTCGCACGAGTGCAATGCTGATACTAAATACACTACAGAAAAACTGTCAACGTATTATATAAACCTTCCTCTGCAATCACTCTATCTATTAAAAACCGCATCAAAATCCGTTGCGTAGTTTTAAAGATTTAAGCTTATATAGGGATATAGGGACAGAGACAGCGACTTTGTTTTATACTATAGTGATCTTACCGATACGCCGCACTGTGAGTTATAGCAGGTGTCCCATATGGTGATCAGCTTGTCCAACCACAGCTCGTGGCCTTGCGCCGCATACTTGGTCTGCAGTCCGTTCGGCAGGAACACCACCAATTGACCCACGATGTGGGTGTCGTTGGTCCACAGCGGGATCTGTGGGATCATCTCTTCTAGAATCTCCTTTGTCGCGCTCACTTCAAAGTACCTGAAATAATATTTATTGCAATAAAGTGATGCCACAGATTTGTAGACTACTACACATTGGCTAAGTACAAAAAACAGTGTATTTATAATACTGTCTACGTTTATAAGTTGGTTAGATATTTGTAATATAAGACCTTTGTAACGCAAACCGACTTTTGTGATGCAAAATATTTCAAACCTTTTAGAAAATCAGATACAAATTGTCAAGTTCATAGTAATATTACAGTAATATTACTTCTAGTAATATTACAGTACTATTTTCTATTTCACAATTAAATGACGT
Source organism: Carystus phorcus (assembly GCA_018248895.1). NCBI lineage: Eukaryota > Metazoa > Arthropoda > Insecta > Lepidoptera > Hesperiidae > Carystus > Carystus phorcus. The sequence continues at coordinate 2,479 of DWJN01003908.1, forward strand.
CAAAGAAGGCAGAAGACGCCTAATTGCTTATACTGACGTTTTGACGAGTTATTGAAATAATGAATTTGTAAGGCAAATACATGTCAGAATCAAAAATAACAACTTTTTGTAGATTCCTTGGCTATTAAATAATGTTGTAATTTTTTTTTTAACTTGTCAAATAGGCTATTAATTGTTACTTACGGTTTAGCACACTTCACCATCGTCATATACGATCCTTCCAAAGACCTGAAAAACATATCAAAATATATCGTCTACTCCAACTAGTCATTCCTTCCACCGTCAACATGCAGCTTGCCCCACAACCGCTCTAAATGAATCGGTGCCGAGAAAGGTGACAAGATGAAGTATGATCCCAGCCGCCTCACACAAAGCCCACCAATATATGTGAATTAAATTTACATTGACAATTCGTCGTTTCGATCGAGTCCGAACATATTTATGGCGTCACCGAGCCCCTGGCCGGATATGAATCTACGAACCATTTCGACCATATTGGCTTCTTGCTTGCTATTCGATTTCCTAAACAGACAATTTCAAGTCTATTAATTCATTACTACACGCATTTTTCAGCACACGCACAGGCCAGCAGTTTACAGCGCTTTACAGCGCTATATTGTAATTTATATCACTTTACGGTAATTTGATTTCATTGCGTTATAAATTACTCTCGCATACAGAATATTACAGTATGACAAATTCTATGTCACTTGACATCGATTGATTTAAAAACTAGCGGAGTCGCTAAACGTTATATTGCAGAATTTGCTATACTCCAATCGTTTTCTTATATTGAATGTTTATGCCGAGATTTGTTCATACACATAAACATTTTCTATGGAATCGAATAGTGTATCTAAATCGTTCTCGAACCCTCATAAAAACACACAAAATGGTTGATCAATTGTTCAATAAGTATTCATAAAAATAGCTTCAACCGTTTAATAGCTCAGCGTCATACACAGGAATCGAAAAATTATACGTATTATAAATCTGTACTTTATAAAGATAACATTGAGTTTTCTTTGTGACTCTCGTCAATATAGGAGAAACAAGCTTTAAAATCATCTTGAATTATTAATTTTGGCGTCCAATGAACATAATATTACCGTGTCACAGAAATATAATGTGATAAGCCCGAGTTAGCATATTTCATTCATTAATTTCATGTTTTGTAATATATTGTTTGTTAACACAATAAGTACATTATTTAAAGATTTGTGCAAATGTCATACTTATTCGTTTATTTTGTATCAGGCTAGAATAAGACATAATAAATAATGTTACGAAGTTCTCAATCCTCCGAAAGGAGTTCTAATTCTTGATATAGGGGAAAAATAAAAAAACGCATTTTTACTATTCAGCACCTATTGAGGTTCTATAGAGAAAAAAGCTAAAACGAATATAAATTTCAGTATGTCTGTCTGTAAGTATAACACATATTTTAATACTTAAAGCCATCATGATTAAGAGAATCCTATTGCGGAGATGAATATGTGAACGCTTATTGAACGAACTAAGATCGAAAATATAAATTAAAACTCATCAATCAAATTCTGTCTCACTAGAACTCGAACCTAGGACCCTTCGAACGACGATCCGACGTGGTGACATATTATAAAAATACGTACGGTTGGTAATGGTACATTCCGACATGAGTGGAACTCTTGTTGAATATCTTATTGCCAAGATCGTAGAGCGGGCGCCACGGAAGTGTCAATTCTTCGGGTGAAATTAAATTCCTCTTTCTGTAAACATGCAAAATGTGTTACTATTGTTATTGTATACAAATTACATAACAGCAGTAGATTTAGAAAATCGCTAAATAATTTGTACCGAGAAGTCTGAAGGTATTATACAAAACAGGATCAATTTAAAACAATATAAACAATGAAGCATAAATGTGTATTGAATTTCCTTTCTTATTTATGCAATTTGAAGCTTTTTCGCTGTCGATGGTACTTAGAAATATTATAAATCGGAATGAGAAATACAAATATTTCAAAGAAACCACAATTAAGCCACCTCAATCAATTTCATTGGTTCCGTGTTGACACTTTGAAGACGGCTGGAATTGTCAACGAAACTTTTTCACTTCAATATTTCTCACCGTCATAAATACATACAAAATACTTACTTTGTAAGTAATATGAAGACTGTTGCGAATTTATGAATTTTGCATGGCTCTAGATCCGGTATGAGAACCATTTCATACGCCAGCTTAATAAGAGCGATGTGGTCTTCTTTCGGAAATTTTAACCCATAAATTCTTATGTACCTGTAAAGAAATAGATTTTAATAAAATTGAGGGCTTAAAAAAAACTATATCAGATATTTTTTATTTAATACTAGCTGTACCCGGCGCGCGTTGCTACGCATATCAAAAATTGTCCGATCGATATAATTTTGGTGCCAAAACCTTTATCGGAGAATTGTGAACAAATTTGCTAAAGACCACGATGCTCTATCTTCTACTATTTCAGAATCTATAAAGGACATACAGACAAACATTCATTTTTATATATAAAGATATTAATGCATGATGTCAACACCATGTGAAGGTAAGTAGTGAAAAAGTCCAAGATGTTAGACGCTAATTTAGTAAAAGCCTATTCACTCTCCTCTCGAAGACTCCCACATCGTAAGTACCCGGGAACACTGAGGCACGCAAGCTATGGGTCACCAATGAACCTCCTTGCAAATGCCTCTATTGAATCCAAGGCAAATATGTGACATTTGACGTCACCAGCCGAATTGTGTTAAAGAGTACTCTACATGTGGTCGGACCTGAGCTTAGTAGAAAGTTAAAATATGACTCGGTGTGAAGTACTACCGCACTTTCGCAAGGACACCAAGTTTCCTTGCAGCCCTGAATTCTATGAACTGTTCAAAGTTGAGGTTCGAGAATTTCAACTCCCAACTAAAGACAGTCATTGCATTCCAAGAATACATTGTGGAAAGTAGGAGCCAGGGTAAACAGTCTCCTCTTGGCAGAGAACAGGCATGAAATTAATGGAATGTTAGTGTACTATATCATAGTCGGGTTTGTTTAATTTTTAATGAGCAACATTAATAATTTATTGTAACTTGCCTCAGTGAATCAAAGAAATGCTAGATAATACCTATTTATAACATTTTTGAATGTGTATTTAGTGAACCAGGGCCAAGTGTAGCATGTTGTAGACTTTTATGTTTTTAAAATAAAGTTTCTTGTGGCTTATTGTGATGGAAACCTACACTGAAAAAAAAATTGGCACAACTTATCTTTGACTTAAAAAAGCACTAGCTGTTGATACCACAATTGTATTAACAACCTTAAGTTATTATAGAATTCATTATTAATGAAGCCAGGGGCATTGCTAACACATTATAATTTGGGAGTAAATTAATTTAATGTCTGATTTTTTTTCCATTGATTTTATGGAATTGACTATATTTTTATTATTTTTATGGAATTGAATATTTACTGTAATATATTTTAATCATAGAAAGGTGAAAAAAAAAATCTGAATGTGTAACACGTTAGGTTAAGCCTGTAAGTTGTATGATTGGATGTAATAAATAAATATAAAAATTAAATAAATAAATAAAATGATTGGCTTACAAATTCATGTTCATACTATAAAAGAACTTATCCCAAATGGTAGTAAATTAAAAAAAATATTTGCATTATTGTATTGAGATGATACCTACATAAATACATAGATGATATTGAATTTGAATATCAATAGAAGGAACTTTGAGCTTCTATGTATTTAATATGAACAAAATACATTTGAAATCAACAATTAATGGATCTTTTACACTGTTAGACATAAAAAACACACCTCAAATCTAATCTTAGTAAAATTGTAATAGCTTAACTGAATTAGTACTAAAATTAAATGAAATATTATTTAAATTTAATTTTCAACAACATAAAACAATGTTTGAAATAAATAATGTTATATATTATACACAACCATTATGAATAATTATAAAAATATTTGTTAAAAAAAAATTTCAAAATATTGCAACATTTACTATGATAAAATATATTTTACAATACACATACTTATGTACTTCCAAGTGATGCATCACTGTTAACCTACTGATAACAATATTGGAAATCTTTATCACATACTTTTACTTAAACATCTTATACGCAATACTTTATATGAACTATTATAAGAAATACTTACTTATAAGTACTCATTAATGCATTGTTCCTAGAAAAATTAATTATTTATACAATCCAAAACAATACAAATACAAATATTCTTTATTTCTTTTACAAATAAAATCATATACAGCAGTATACAGAAAAGTATGGTATACAAAAGGCAACTTTATCGCTAAAGTAGCAATTTCTTCCAGGCAGACCTTGGGTACAATACAATTTATGAATATAAAACTATTGAAGCTTCATTTTCTTAAATTCAGTTTAAAATGTAATGGATATCTATAATAATCAAGTTTGACCAATATTCATATAAATCAAATGAAATGTCATTTATTATGTAGATAGTGAAATAAATATTCTACAATAGGTAGGGTTGTAACCTTTCGTACAATATTTGCATTGTAAATTAAGTATCTAAGTCAATCGATAAAATATTACACAACCAATTTGATATCAAAGAATATTTAATTAAGATTTATGAAACATAGACATAACAATTATATTTGGATATAATTTGAATGCATATTTCAAAAATAAAATTTACACTTTCAAATACAGTGGATCAAGGTGTAAGGTAAGTGATTAATTCTATAAGTCTTACAGGCATTTATTTTTATTTCAATAATATTCCTGTTGGATTATAATGTAGATGTTTTTATGACAAGAGTGAATAGGCATTTTCTAAGTTTCTTTTTTAATTTTTTTTAAGTTTATGTTTCCTTTATCATCTAAGGCTACATCTCTGCTAACTATCAGGTAGGATAGTGGTCAAACAGTAAGTTATAATGTGTAAAAGCCTTTTATCCTATGGATAGATAGATATCTATTTGGAATAGATATTCTACATTACAAATATAGCACCAAACATAGCACATATGAATTGCAAAATAGGATGGAAGTGAGAAATATGCTTGTTAATTAGCTTTTCATATTTTTTTGTTAGCTCACTTAATAAATGTAGATTCAAATATTTAACATATGTTAATTGATGACTTGATCATGAAACATATGATAAGATAATATGCTTGTTATTGTCAGTGTCTCAGTTTATTGAGCAGTACAATGCCAGTTGTAGGAAGTTCTGGGAGGCCGCCAGATATTCGAGACATGGTCAACAATATGTTGCCAAAGGTTAAGATCAACTCAAACGTACTACATGTTAAATTTAGCGAAATGCTTCTGATAACATCTCAATTTCAGTAATTCTTAACATTTTTATACTTGTGAATGTGTTGTTCACAGTTTTCCCTGAGTGGTGACTAGCATATTTTGTATGTGACATTTCAATATGTTTATTCAAATAAATTAATATTATAACTGATATACATTTCACAGTATTGCTATGCTATTATCAGAAACTATTGACAAATTTCATTACATAGGATTCATTTAATAGTGTTGAAAATATACACTTACTTCATAAGTCTGGCAGACCAAACTCCGCAAGCTGGTTTCATCTCTCTCAGCATCACTGCTTTAGCAAGATTGGTTTTTACCTGTTCCAGAAATTTGTTGGATTCTTCGTCCAATTCATTTGCATATGGCAAAACATGATTCGTCAAAATTTCTTTCTGTGGCTGAAAACCCAACTTTTCTACCCGGTCCGGGGGCAGGTCAACCTGCTCAAACTCTTCGTCCTGAATCATATTGTACTATTTACCACTTTTTAGTCATTTATATTTCAATGATTATCCTTACAACTCGATGTCCACATTAACGCAGCTGTTACAAACGTAAACTTTATTTCAATAATCACTTCAGACAGTCAATCGTCATACACAATCAAATCAACATAAATTTACACAAGTCATGTAGATAATTTTCTCAACAAGAAAAGAAATCCTAAATCCCAAAGACTTCCAATCCAATCGAATATCGTATATTGCGTTCCATTTTACGGCATTGGAATTGACATAAATCCACAAGTAAAGTAATATTTTGCATTGTCACGTCAGTTGCGCGCAATGTCAATATAATAGTTAATGTTCCTTTATACGCAGATTATTTATAATTCAAAAGTGTTTATATGTAGCATACTTGGAGATTTATCTACATTCATCTTTTTAATCTACCTACACATAAATCAAATATATTCCTAAGCAAAACTTGTTTGTTATACCAAAATACCGGTAATTATTTATTATTTCGATTTCTAGGCTGCATCAACTTCATTCAAAACATGACGTTTAATAATTTATTAAAATCTCTTTAGATATAAACTATATTAGCCATATTTATGATGGCAATCATTGTAATTTTTTTTATTGAGTTTAGACAGAGTATCTCTCTCAAGTAGTAGTAGTAGTAGTCTGTGTAGAATATTTTAAATAAATAATACTATAACATAAGAAAGATTTTGCGAAAACAACGGAGTACCTTATATAAATGAAATACTATTATTTGGATATACTCGTTTTATTACCAGGTAATTCTAATCTAAGAAGCCGCTGTATCGATGGTTAGATGTTCTGTGGGATCGGGACTCGTAGACAATGATGTCCGCAAGAGGTTGAGTAAATCGTTAATTTAAAACACCTTAAATAACAAAATATTTGGTGTGGTCACTTTTGTATTGAACTGAAACATTTGACAGAGATTTTTGGTACATCCTTTTATAATTAATTTGTTTGATACATTATTATTCTTAAACTTGGACTTAATATAATATGTTGTATGAATAAAACACTTCTTTTTATTCGCTTGGTTTATTTCGCTGCTATAAAATTTAAAAAAAAGAAATCAATGTTTTACAGTTCATGGTATGTGTTGAATTCGTTTAAAAGTATTTATAGCAATAAAAACAATAATACCTATATGTACATTCAGAATACAATTACGTTGGAAGCTTTTATGCCGGCCGAGGGACTCCGACGTGGCTTAACTAATGCTATCTACAATAATAACCGCTACCGACAACTTAACGTGCCCTCCGAAGCACAGAAACGCTCAAGAAACTTTTGCCACTAGCGGTCACCCATCTAGGTATCAACTGCGCCGGCAGTTGATTAACTCTGTCGACCATTTATAATCGATGTGAGTCGCTGGACTATGAGCGCTATGTGAGAAAAATATTAGTTGAAAGCATCTTTCTTTTCAGTTCTTCTTCGGCCAGTATCAGTAACGCCCTTGGTGTTGTTGATGTCCATCCGACGGTGACCACGTATGATCAAATGCCTCGTCTGCTCGTTAGCCAGTTAGTTACATGGAAAAATCAACAACATTTAAAAGTAAAGCATTTATATGCCATCTGTTATTTTATTCTACAGATCAATATTGTCGCGACATATTTACTCAACAAAATACTTAGATCCTGAAATCTATACACATAAAATTGTTCAGTAGGTAAGTGTATGTTTTAAAAAGCCGAAAAGTTTAGCACCAATTGAGGTAAAATTTTGAGATAAGATACACTCCGCTTCAAGGATTGTTGTTATACATTTTTCGTATAGTAAAAAGGTAATAAAGCAGATTTTTTTAGTTAACTATGTACCAACAACCGTGCCATTTACCGAAGGCCAATAATTAGTTATATAAAACATCTGCTTCGTTTACATCGTCATTTCTGACTCACAATGTACGTTTATATGATACAGCTAGTTGTTGATATATTATTGTTATATAGCAATAAATAAACATCTTATTCGTGGCTAGGAACTATACATCCGAACATCAAACGACATCTTTGGGCGTGGTGTACAAGCTAGCAGCGAACACAATGTCTCTCTTGATCGCGACGGACGCGTCGGCCATCTTCGCTTGTAGCTTCGGATCCCCGATGGCCACCGCTGCGTCTTTCACGTCGACTAACAGCTGCAAATATTATCTGTGTTAATATTAAATAGCTTATGTCTTATTTATTTATTTACCCTTTACTGTATGAATGTACAATGGGCGGACTTAATGGCTTGAGGTATTCTCTACCAGACAACCTTTGGTGTTGTTGAGAATGTGCGGTAGGCGTAAACAAAATAAAAAGGGGGAGAAGAAGTAAAAATAAAATAATAATAAAATTTACAATGTTTAAGCTGTATTAAGGCGGTCTAGGATCGACAGAAGCTTAGATTGGCAAGCTAGGACTTTTTTTTGTATATGTTTTTGCGTCAACCACACGTGATGGTTCGCGGCGAGGACGTCTAAGATAGACGACGCATTAACTTAGCAAAAGCCTATTCACTCTCCTTAATATTTGTTACGAACTACTCTGGTGTGGTGTCACCTGCTACTTTGTCCCATAGCGATTCCTACTAGATATTATGTTTTTTTTAAATTGAAATGCTCTTTTTTCGGTGTGTCTTGAAGCAGTCGCGAGAAGCTAGTATTGAACTGTCATTTATTTTCCAAACATTTCTTTTTCTTCTATATTTAAATTTCGATCATAGAGCAGTTCAATACTAGGTTCGCCCCTGCTTTACGATAAAGATTTTATTCAATAATATATTTATATTATTATTCTTAAGTGATGAATATTACCATAGATATTATTATCTCTACGTAAAGTGCGTCTGACTTGCTACCACTTTCTAGCTTGAATCAGGCACCAAACTACACATGTTCTGGGAGCTTGAGGAATAGTTCAACCTTTCTTTCTTCACCAACAAACATCGTATCGGTGATGACTTATATGTTGATATTCACGCTAGTATTACATAGAATTATACTATACGTACCTCGTGTAATTGCTGGATACATCGTACAATGATGCCTTCTTGTACATCGGTGAGGTCCATGATTTCAGCGAAGGGCTTCTCCAGCGCCCACTCGTACACCACTCGCACGAGGCCGAAGTTCAATCTGTCCGATTGACTTTCGAATTGTTCCACCTGAAGTTAATATTGTACATATTGTGTTGGCGACAGTTCGAATGATATTAAAATAACTACAAAATCCGTAACAAGAACACAGACAGACAGAAATATTATCAAAGAAAGTGGGTTCTCAATTTGACTTAATTTTTTATGTGTGTTACATTTCAACTCCTTGCTGGGTGTACCGATTTAGATGTTTCTTTTTTTTTGGAAAGTTGATGCTTGTCGCATGGTCTCATATAAATTTGAGCGACATCAAGCGAAGAGTTTTCGAGTTATCCCTAATAATACGTATAGCATATACCTGTGTATGGTATATAATTAAAGTCGATTTTTATATTGACAAAGCAATTATTAATTTGAAAAAGGAACTCATATGGTTATTCATACACGCACCATATACTTAGACTCGATCGCGCAAATTTCCGCATCAATCTGATCGATCGTCTTCACCCCCTCAGCCAACTTCTCCGTCAGATTCTGTTCCACATTCGTCCTCGCCTGAAACACGAAGCAGCTGAGCAGCGCCGCTATCTCCGCGGGATTCTTATCAGTGAACACATTCCGGAAAACCAGCTCAGATATGATCAGCTCATTCGTTCCCATTCCGCAAGCGACTCGACCTTTGAGAATGACTCCATCTCGTTCGTCGATGTAGTTCAGCTCTCGTAACACTAGAAGTCTTCTTTGGTAGTCGGAGTAAAGCGCCAGGTTCTCGAAGGAGAGCAGCCGCTTGTATTTGTCGCGTGTCCGCTCGCACTGTTTACGTTCGTATACGATCGCGAATTCAGACTTAAAGTTCGCGATGTCCGTCGCCTTTTTCACAGTTTCTATTTCAGCCTGCAAATCAATGATTTTATTGTTTTAAATACAAACTAGGGCAATACTTAGAGGCAATGACTTAGTTGCCAACCCAATATATCTATTTTTTTTCTTCTATAGTCTGTATAGTATATAGCATAGTATGTCTGAAAGTAGCACCAGTGGTCGAAAGGATTAGAGGAAGCCGATTGGCGTGGTACGGGCATGTAATACGGAGGGATGAAAGTCATATTACGAGGTGAGTTCTGTATTTAAAAGTGGATGGATATAAGGGTAGAGGTAGGCCGATGAAAAGATGGATGGATTGCGTGAAGAATGATATGTCATGTAAGAAGGACAGAGATGAATCTAAGAAGAAGACATACTGCGTCGCCCCAAGTAATAGGACAGGGAGATGATGATAAATCTGTAAATAGAGTAGCAACCTGAAGGGTTTTCATCTTGTCGAGCGCCTGCAGGATCTCCCCGCTGGTGATGGCGAGCGACTGCGTGAGGCTCACCCGCTCGAGCACAGTGGCGCCGCTCCGCACCGCGTGCGACACGCGCAGCAACTCCTGCACCGCGCTCGCACAACTCGACCCCGGCGGCGCGTCTTTGAACCTGTTGCACGAATGTTCCAAATTCAAAATCATTTAGGCCGCGTTCCAGTAAGCGTTCACAAGGATCAGATCGCTCATTTCAGCGTTCCACATGACGACCGCGGTCGTTGTGGTCGAGACGAATACGTCACTCATGACGTCATAA
>DWJN01003909.1:0-13009 GCA_018248895.1 Carystus phorcus
TCGCTGGGAATCGAACCCAGGACCCTTCGAACGGCGGTCCGGCGTGGTGACCATTACGCCACGCGGGTCGTCGAATATGTGACCATTTTTTTTAATTAAAATGGTTACAGTTATCCTTACAAGATAAACATATGCTATCGCGGACTTTATGGTAGACCTATAAAAGAGGAACATTTCCACCACACATTATTTTGCTATATATTAAAGGGTTTTAGGCAGTGTTTCCGATGAAAGCTCCCAATCGGCTTAAATTTTTACTACATCTTCAACAAAAGTTGTCATATTTCATACAATTTTTACAAATATAGTTACATTATAGGCTAAAACTTTCCCCTTGAATCACTCCACTAATGAAAACTGTATGAAAGTCCGTTGGGTAGTTTTGGAGCAAAGCGCGTGCTGACAGACAGACAGACAAACGTGGCGGAGGAGCCCCTTATTTTAAAAGTTTTTATAAATAAAAAAGATACAAATATAACATTACTTGTACTGCATCGCATTACTTGCTGTGCATGGGACTTATAAAATACCTTTACCAAACTTGTACTATTAAATTTTTTTTAATAATATGTAAGCAGATTTATAACGAATGGGTGAATCGTAAGCTCCACGACACAGGTTATCCTAGTATGGGCGCTAAAACGCCTAAAAAACAAATGTTAAAAATAAAGATTTTTTATTTATTTTTCATTTTTATTTATTTATAAACATAAGTAGTACAATTGACCAAATTCGATCTATTCCAAGATAAATTTAATAGCAATATTAAACAGATATTAACAAACCTTTCAAAATATTGAGGTCACAATGCTATTTGGGGTTAGATACCTATAAATAATTATTATTTCAACCTATTGTCCAAGTATGATATGAACTTAATAAATTTTGCTCGCAAATAACTTTATGGATGCAGTTCAAAAGATTTGTAGCCGTTAATTAAAATCAAACAGGGATTTGCTCATGATTGCAGCAGGATTTCTCTACTGTATCCAATAAAGATTGACCCCTTGCAGCCCAATTGTTTTTATAGTTCGAGTTGAGTAAAGACCCGATGTAAGTCCATATGATACCTTAAAAGCATTCGTGATCTGTAACGTGCAATTGCAAATAATATTTTCCGTTTATTGTTGTAATTTTGAGTGTATTAATATAGATTTTCCAGCTAACCATGAATATGTATATGTTATACATATATGGCCTAATTATGTCAAAGATAAATCTTTCAATTCTTGAATAAAATATAAAATAGAAATTAAAATTATACTAATTAATTGCTAACTTGAGTACGGAAACTGAACCCTTTAATATGTTACTCATATCATGGAAATATATAAAATATGCTATTGGGCAGACGGCCATATTGGATTCAGATATTCAGAATGACGTCACTTAACTAACCAAGCATTGTTATCCTAAGTAAACATGTATTTCAGCTCAATTAATTGGGGATATATTATTGCTCCAATAATATTAATCGAAATGACAAAATTTGAATTGAACAACAAAATTTACAAATATTACACTTTAAATAAAAAGTTGTGGTTGAGAATACATGTGTATTTAATTGACTTTCGCAAAAAACAAATCGTTATATGTTTATTTTTGTGAGTTTAACTAAAACAATATATTTTCTGGCGTATTTTATTGATATTCTTATATTTTAAACCGAATTTAACAGATATTGCCTCAGTTTGTGAGAATTGCAAGGCGAAGGGCAAGCGAGCGTTAATTGAAATCAAACAGAGATTAGTACAGATTGCAGCGGATATTCCTGGCGAATAGAGAGTTGAGATTCCGTAGTTTATCTATAAATCTTATTGATTATCGTCCTTTTCATGCCTTTCATTATACAACATTATTTAAGTTAGCTCCGATTGCAAAAAACATCGTAAGAAATTGTTACGAGTTTGATTAATATATTTTTTATGCTTTCGAATGATATGTTACAAAATTTACATATGCTTTTGTTATCCTATGTATTATTGGATAGAAATCTGTCACCATAATTATAATAAATTGTTATTTATAAGATTAGTAGCAGACCCGGCCACGCGTTGCTGTGACTATGGTTTACATACTGAATTTAGTCGACTTATTACCTTACACCGTCATCTGTTAGATTGCAAGTAAATTGCGATCTAACAGATTGATGTCTGTTGAATTTGCAGTAAAATAATATTGCGACTATAAATTGAGATGTTAGCTATTCTCTTTCAAGTTTGATCAAACTGCATACGGTGTGCAAAACTTGATTAAAATCGGTTAAGTAATTTAGGAGTCCATCGCGGATAAACACCGTGACGCGTAATTTATATAATATATGTATATTAAGATATTTATTTTTCATGGTGATAATGGTAAATTTAATGCTTGCAATATAACTTTAATACCCAATAAGTCAAAGTTACTTAATAACATTAAGTAAGTAAATAATTAAGTCAAAATTATTTACTTACTTAATGTAATTACGCATACATTTAACAGTAATGTACAAATGTTTTTATCCCATGAGGTAATTTTAAATTCAGCACGAGTAAAAATATAAAGAGAAGGTACAAAATTCATTTAGTGGAATTAAAACAAAATAAATTTTACTCCGCCCATAGGTTTCAGGTGGATTGTGAACAATAATTGTACATAAACTCACCCAAAGTCCTTTATTTATGAAAGCCACTTAATCAACAAACAAAAAGCTACACTCTTTGTCGTTTACCGTGGGCGCCTTTGAATTTATTATTTGGTTCTCGAGTATGAGTTAAATGTTTTTCCAAGATTTTTAATAATCGGCAAAACAAAGACATTATTAATTTTGTTCGCGTAAAACCGATTAATATGTTTACACGCTTATAAATACAGTAAAAGATGAAGACATCTGAGAAAAATTATTATGGGATAATTACGGGATCAATTATTATAGAGGTTAAATAGATTCCGTGATATGATTTTTAGTCTAAAGTTCTGACTGAAAAGACTGAAATGATATTTAAAAAATTTTGAATGGCTACATGATAATAAAGTACGTATAATTCAATTCTAACGATTTGCATTTACATACAAAAAATAAATGAGACACGTGTATTACCAAAAAAACAGTATAGATATGCAACAGAAAATAAAGAAAATGAACGGTCTACGAGTGCATGTGCGATAAATCCCTAATAAATTCACACTCATCTCTTTTTATTAGCTGCTTATTATTGAATTTATTATTGTATTCGTAACTCAAATAAGTGAGTTCGCTATTGTAAGAAAAACTTAGAAAACTCTGTTGAAATACTTGAAGCCGAACAATGGTTCTTCGGGATGCTAGTCACGTTTCGTCGCCTTAAAAATACGACGCTTAAATCCATAAAGTACTCCGAAGTATTACTATTCCTCCTTGCCACTTCCTTTGTACGACACAATATTATAATATTAAATTTCACACCCTCAAGGGGCTTGCAACTAATTCGTATTAAGCGAGCATTTAGATTGTATCGTCAAATCAACGTCGCTTTATTTATTGGGTATTAGGTTAATTTATTTTTACACGGATTTATGTTACTAGTGGACAAACAAGCCGTCTGATCGTATGTGGTCACAGTCACTCATAGACAATAGTAACATCAAAAACATTACAGACGCGTTGCCACCCATATATACACTGGGTAACCATTATAATTAAGTTCGTTTTATGAAATAAATACATGTAGTAATATTTATTGATAAAAAATATTAAAATTTACTTTGTTTCAGACTTTGAAATTAATCAAATTTTCACATTAAACTAAAATCTGGTAATAACATAAATAATTTCTTAACTGTGAATTGCAAAGATTATCAAGTAAAATAATGTATAGACGTGTAAGTAAATCAATCTCGTCGTTGCACTGCAATTATAACGGTTTAGGACAATAATTATTTACCAATTTTGATGTTTATTTTATTAGCAAACTCTTACCTAGCTACGTAAAACAGCAGCTTTAAATATAAATGTACATATCCATCTTCACTATGATTGTGATTAATGCAGTAATATCATTAATATCAGAAAATGTTAATAAAATAATTTAAATAACTGTCTTTTACTTTAATATAATAATGATAAATTAAATATTAAACTTGCATATTGTCATCAAATTTATAATTGGGTGGTCAGATTTTAGGGTCGTGATTTTAATTTTTAAATTTTACTTCATATGTATATGATCATTGCAATCGTACCTATCAATAAAAATGTGTAAGCTAATAATTATTCTTGTATACTCAAAACTTTCAATTAGTTAGTGTTTAGTATTTATACGTACCTAAGTGTTGTACTTAAATCGAATTATTTTTCCTTTTACTGTTGTATCTATACGGGGCATACAAAATGTTGTTTGCAAGTCATATCAACTAAACCAAAATGAATCACCCTCAAAGGCAAGCTTGTAACAAAGTTACCAATATGGAGCAGAATTCAAAATTGTGACCTTTTACGTTTCTACGGTTTTAATTTCAAAATACAGTTTGTAGAACATCATTGGAACATGAAGTTGCTAAATTTAACCACAAAAAACATGTACAGGTATGTTAAATAAAAACTCGGCCTTTTTACAAAACGTGGACTAGCAAATTACCGGTTTAAACTTCTATTAGACCAAGTAAAATAAACCTTGGCTAAAAGTATAGTATGAAAGATAAACCTATACTTGATAATCGTGGTTTAGACCTTATTTTCTAATAAAGGCGTAATGTTGAGCGATGCACATAAACAATCGAATTCTGTGCAACTGAATCGATAAACCATTCATTGCTATATTGTTACAAACTGTATGTATATCCTAAACAATAATAGCAAACATAAACGCGTATTACACAAATACTCGTTAATCATCTTCGAAATTCAATACATCGACATGTGGTCCCGCGCGGCCGCCATAATGGACATTCCGGGGATTTGGTGTTGTTTCAATTTCTATAGCTATCGTAGCTGGCATAATTCGAATATCTGGACGCTAGCATGCCGATATGCAGACCGGCTCTCGGCACGCCGCCTAGAACCCCTATTGATTGCCTGTATACCTTCGTTTATTTGCGTTTCAAGATCGTAGAATGTTTGCATTGGTTTGATTGATAATTTATTCATAAGCAGATAACTGTTTGCTTCATTGCACAGTTTTGTACGCAGAGATTGTAAAATGGATAACGATGGCATGTGTTTGATCGTGATTGCATGTCTTTAAAGGATTTTATCAATTAAGATCTATCATTATTGAAATCAACATTACTAATAACGTATCCGGTGTTATACGTTACGTAGGTACGTACGTCGTTTCGCCTACCAGTCATAGAATGATAAACTTAGTTAACTTAATCTAAACTTTTTTAATTGATGAATATCATATTTTATTAATATCCAATTCCCGACGACGACAAATGCAAAAATACAAAAATAATAAAAATTGGACCAGCCGTTCTTTGTTTTACATACATTACTCCTAAGGGAACTAGCAGTGTTTCGTTACTGCAAATTCGTAATTCTCAATGTAATCTTCTTAATATATAAATTACGGGTCACGGTGTTTGTCCATGACGTACTCCTAAACTACTTAACCGATTTTAATCAAATTTTGCACACCGTGTGCAGTTTGATCCAACGTAAAAGATAGGATAGCTTACATCTCAATTTATAGTCGCAATATTATTTTATTGCATAATATTTGTTTTATATGTAACAAAAAATTTGTTCCATAAAATTCTAACAGATGGCGGTGTAAGGTAATGAATCGACTAAATTGAGTATGTAAACCTTAGTCACAGCAACAGTACATATTACGGTTATTATACAGCAAATTAAACTAATAAGTTCAAAATAAATTATATTAAATAAACTAAAAACACGCTTTTAATCAAGCTAAAACATTTGAAACAATTATTACATTAGAATAAAATTACTCCAGACAAAAATTTTTTTTTGCATTTCGGAATGAAAGTAGTGAAAAATTATAACGATTGATATTGAGCATCCCACGCATTTAGAATAGCGATATAAATTTTAAAAGATTTTATTTTCTGGTCAGTATAATTCTTATGATATGAATTATTTTATTTACATGTCTAAAACAACATAACAGATGCTGTTAAACCTGTTGAGAATGAACGATGACAATGTACTCATCTTACAATATTTTTCGGAACAAAACCTTATTTCACACTTTGTGCACATGATGTTGGAGTTTCTCATTATATTTCGTGAGAGCGCCTGATTTTTTTTTGTATACATTATGAATGACAAGCAAATTTAGTACAAATACGGAATACGTATAGTTATAACAGTTTCGTAGCACTTAGTAAATACGTACATAAGTATAATTAAAATGTATTTATAAGTTTTACGACCAACCTATTGTTTAATAGTTATTTTCATACGATAATTTTACTATTTGAATATTTTTTCTAATTATTTATCAGCTGAGAATTTTAGTTATCGCTTTCTGATTATTGATTTTGCATGGTATTTATTTGACGATATTTACATGAGTTTTTTTAAGTTGTATTAACACGAAAAAGTATATGACATAATATGCTCTATTGACTATTGTAAAGAATTGGTTATTAACTATCGTAGTTAATTCACCGCTGTCATGTTTGTTGGAAAACCTGGTTCTTATAAAAAATTACCATTTGACTTTAAAAACAGTGGAAAATAAGTCTGTATAGTTCATGCTGATAAAGAATTCAAAGAGGTATACGCCCACAAGTAACGTTTTTGAAAAAACAATAGAATTAATAAAAAATTATAAATACTTCACATTTGAAAATCTACATACGAGTAGACGTATTCCAATATTCATGACTGAATTGCGACTACAGGTCATGACAGGTAAAAAGACTATGACATCAAGAGTTCGAGTACAGTCAGATTTTCGACGAATGAAATAGCTGCGGGCGAAACGTACGCACTCGTTTGAAACACGAAAACCGCCATTTTTAAATTCAGAAAATCAATCAGAGAGGAAACAGGTTGGTAAAGCCAATAATAAACGTAGTTTGTTGGGAGTTAGAACTTTATTGCGTTGAAGTCGATTTTAAAAATACATTTATCGAGATTTATAAGTTGTCCACACTTTGCTCACTGGTATTCTTGACATATTTTATAATGTTATAGAATTAAAAGTATCTAAGACCTTAAAACGCTGACAAGATAATTGTTTTATTTTCTAGCGTATTAAATCGTCTTCTTCGTAAAGCTTTTAGCTGAAGTATGTCCGTTATGACTTAAACTTGTGTCATTTGATGCGGATGTACCATCGATTACAAATAATTTGGACTATGTAACTGAGTAATCAATAAACGTACACATATTAAAACTTACGACGCAAATTTTACATTACATTCTGTAACAATAAAAAGAAAGAACCAACAACCTAACCGAATAATAAAAGGATAATTCACGGGAAGTTAATATAATAAAATAATAATATAAACACACTCTTGCCTCAGCCCAAGGATTCTTTGTACCCCAGCTGGCTGGCATAATAACCAATCAGCAACCACGATACAAGAAAAAATATATATCCGTCATATTTATCGGTCACATAGTTATCCATCCCAGCCGAGATTAGAACCCGGAACACCACCTTTCGCAGGCTTCCCCGCATTAGGAAATCCAAATGTACCAAGATTATCCGAATGAAAATCTCACACCTAACAAATTACTGTTTCATGCCGTCGTAAGAATATAGCCTTATAAAAGCTTAAGTCGAAAATAACGCGTAATTGAAGTTTTTTGCTCACCCTACAAGTTTTATTGTCTTCGGTAACCCTCTTTCTATGTAGTTGAGAATAATCTCACGACATTTTCGCTCCCTACATGTAAACTATCAGGGTCCTAAAAAAGCTGAGGATTGCGTGAATTTTGTAAAAGTTTTCCCATCCCATCGTCGATGACCGAAAGTGTGAAAGCATGTAAAAAGTACGAAGACACGAGAAAGGGGAAATTTCTCCCACATGACAGACGTCGCCGCGAGCGATGCTGTCTTACCTGTGCTAAAGTTACCATACTTTACATGAGACATTCCATATTATGTAATGTAAAAAATAATGTCCATCAAATCGAATTGTAATTGTAAATCAGTCTCGAATCCACATACAAACCCAAAAAGTCATTACAATCAGTCAAACTGTATTAACGAAGAAGAATAATCAACAACAACAACAACAGAAGAATCATAATTATATATAAAGAATTACTCCGTCATCATTCAACATAAAATGAGAATGAGAGTATTTGTATTTTTACACCCCCTTATCACTTATTTTAATATAACTTTTGAGTACAATTAGAAAACGAAAAACGCAAAGAAAAAACATTAACAAAATTAATATAAGCTTTTTTTTATAAAATAGATATGTTTTTCTTATACAATATCTTTATGTCGGCATATGATTTTGTTTGACCGTTTGTAGTGAAAAAAAAAAACTTTGTAATGGTAATTGTTATCGACATCCCTTTTTTTCAAAGTATTCTTTGCCAAAAAGGAAAAGACTACAAACCGGACAATACAGTTCTTTATTATGATGATCACATCTTTGTCATAAATATTGCACATCGACACCGACACTTTCATTATAAATAAGCATGAAAATTCATAACACGATAAAAAAAACTACTCCAAAACACGTTCAATAATATGCCTTATTACAGATCAAGTAAGTAATAATTATGTAGTGTAACTTACACCTAGTAATATACATACAATAGTAAACAAATTTATTTAGTCTTGTTCAAAACTTGATTCCATGCATATGAACAATAAAAGTACTAAAAATTATTTTGGCTATCATATGAGAACCTATTCTTCTGTAAAAACTTCCTCTCCAACAAACAATATTCTTTTAAAAGTATAATAACCGATGGAAAAGAATGGTCACTCTATTTGTTACCCTTACGCTAAAGTGGGGTCGGGAATTAGGCCATCATTCTGTAAAATCGATTCCTACCTTCTAGATTTATGGTCACATGATCTGAATATAAATTTAGAATCATTGTATTTTTAGCTTCTACATTATCCCGAATAAATTTCAATGACTTACGCGGATAGTTGTGATGTAGGTACTTTTATGCTTTTATTCTGAAAATTTTCTACTTTTATTCTAAAAAGGTCATGTTTGTGCTAGCTTTATGTCAATGTCTATAATCATTAGCTACGATGTTAAGTCTGACTGTCAGTCTGTCTCTCTCTCTGGTTGTTTGTCAATATTTGCTCTATTCCATTTGAAAGGAATACAAAGATTTATGCAAAAATTAAACATAAATAAATTGTAATCGGTGAATGAATTTTTCTAAGATTTTTATCATCATATAGTATTTCTATTTTCGTTTTTACCATTATTCCTAACGCTTTAAACTCATGACCCGGAATTTATAAAATTAATAGTTCAGACATTCCACAATATAGTTCATCTATAAAGGTAGGTACGAGTGTCTCTCAAACTTCATATTTCATTATGATAGCACGTCTGGCATGTGAAGGCTTCACGTTAAATATTGGTCAGCGCTCGGTATTTCCGACTAGCTTCATTATTATTTTACGATCGTACAGACACGGAGGGAATAAACTCAAGTTGTCGGAATAATTGAGAAACCAGACTGTGGAAGATACGCCTGTTGTTAGAGAAAATTAATTTCAGTTCCATCTCCCATAAGAATACAAGTACATCTTCAGTACCAATTGTTTTATCGCAAGTATCCGTATCGCAGCTGTGCGTAACGTTTCCAACTAAAAAAGTGAAAAATGTAGACTGTAATTAACTGAAGAACGCTGTTTCATAACATACGCCTTGTTGCGACGCGACGCGAGCACTAAACCGACGTTTAATTTAATTGTGACTCGACACTACAATTAACACACATGCTGACTCCATTGTAAACTGTTTTCATAAAAGTGTGAAAAAGTAAGGCTTTGTTGTTCAGAGGTGCGAACCGAGTCTCATATTACCAATATACAAAACGATCTGCCGGCAAAAACCTCACATAACCTCCTCGACATATATACAACAAAAGCATTAACCCATTTTGATATGTCTGCACGACACACAAAGTTGGTTTTCGAACAAAATGCAACTGAGATGAGTCCTCTTATATCCGGTACAAATTATACTCCATCCTTGAAGACTCAGAAGAGACAAAAGTCACCCTGCTCAGAGCGCGGTCACATTCCATTTTAGACTTTATTCTCAGGGGGAGAAATGGTTGTTCCGAGGTCGTTCCGTTTTATTTTCGTTTCCATTGGAAAATGTCATCACAACAGAATAGGCGTAAGTGAACGCGTCAAAGTGTAAAATGAGGGGTTTTGCGTCGTGTCAGTGAAAGTCATTAAGAACGGAATGGATGAAAATAGCATGCATATTTATTTCTCAAGTTAATACGAAAGACATTATAAAATAATATGCTAGGGTTTTGAGACGTGTAATCTAATGCTTTTAATGTTGTTAAAGTCTATTTTAGATTTTACTTTTAATAATATAACGATCGCTTTATTCAGTCATACACACATGATGTCAAAGGTGCCCTTATTATTTCATTCGTTATAAATCGGAAACTTACCTTAAAATATCATTAAAAAGTATAATAATTATTGAAATGTAAAATTATGATATTAAAATAAACATAAGTATATACGTTATGTACAAAACTATATAAGTACCTATACCCTATTTAATTGGTATTTGTACTTCACATAATATAGAGTTTATTTTGTATCCCATAGTAGAAGGAGTAGTAAAAGCTACAATTAAAAACAAGCACATACAAAACATAAAATATACACTGCAGAAGCTTGAATCAAGTCTGGACACTAATATAAAACTATGGCTATTAAGAAAGCCATTACCTTAACCACACACCAGTTAATTACTTTGCAAGTTAACTCATTATGTTAGCACGAATTAAATTTAGCTGAGTTACCTTTGTTGTTAATTTCCTTTTTTTCTACAAATTTTGCCTGTAGCTTCTAGCTCTATTTGATTTTGAGCTTATGTGATGTTTATAATTTAGATTTTACAAAATCACGTTCCCAAATAAGAAAGAAAAATACTAAAAAAATCTTCAGTGGCTATTACAGGTTCAGGCAAAGTACACTAATATACTTAACACCTAATTTGAATAAATGAAGATTTTTCTAATTCAACAATAATATAGAGATAAAATTATAAAAAAATCCGTTTATATGTTATGTATTTTGCTCTAAAACGCCTATTATGTCAGGTACTCCATTCCACTGGTAAACTAAATTGAAGTGATACGTTTGACAGCTGTCAATATCGACGTTTGTGAATAAGCATAGATAGAAAAACAAGATGAAGAAGTGACGTCATTACTCTTCATATGAGTGAAATGACAGTGTTTAAATTACATTTTGATTATTATTGTGAAACACGTTTGAAGCAATGTGAGTTAAAACAGCTTTAAGTTATTGAAAAATTATTTTTATTAAAAAAATAATCCTAGTGACATATTTGATATGAACTTGATACCCGTATTATTTTCTTATTATAATTAATTCAAATACAGTTTCGATAGTTAAAATTAAGTTTCTGTCTAGATAGAAGAAGACAGATTTGTTTATATCATCGCCCATAATTTTTATTATATACGTTACAGGTTATGATTTTGAAAATATTATATTATTAATGGTATTACACATGTGCAAAATTTAAAGTTTATTTCAACTTTTAAATGCTAAAACATATATGATTATTCAAATTTCAAGTACATTATGTATATTATCATTATGTTCGGGCATACTCGCATAAAGTTATCAATTCACCTTGCGCCTCTAATAAAATTCCTGACCAAGCCAGCAATATCAATAATTTCTTGCCTTATTCTACACCTCGCCTGTAACTCATATTAATCTGCCCCACGTTAGCTTCGCTCTATCGAGGCACCTAAATGGATTTATTCGCCTTTGCACAATTTTACTTTTGCGGTAGATTTTTCATGACCCAGATCCACGTACGTTCAGACAATAAGAATACGATGAATAAAGTATGGAACCCAATTTCAGACGTCTGTACATAATAAAGTAGCAAGACCCTGACCTTCAGATGTGAAAATATATACAGAAAAATAATCATCCCTATGTTTTATATAAATATACTATTAATTTTGTATCCACTTATTTTACATTACTATAGGTTACTAATAACAATAGATGAAATTTACTATCATTTAAAGTCATATAAATCTGTTCTTATACATTATAGAGCCAAGTTCATAATACATACATACATTCGTATTTTTTGAATGAATAAGGGTATATATATGTTTGTGTATATATGTATGTATTATGAACTTGGCTCTATAATGTATAAGAACCAACATTTCAACCAGCAGGCTTCTCTTATAAACCTAAGCAGGATAAAACCGCTTGCAGTTTTACTGAGCTCACTTTGACGCCGGTATCAGGCGTATTTATTTCTTTATACAAAGGTCCACGTCCGTAGCAGTTGCGCTTGCCTCTAAGCTTTTGTAAATTCTGCATTTTCTCGACACATTTCTCAACTAAAAATTCATAAAATAATTACAGTAACTACTTTAAGCCCAGTAAAGTTTCTTATGGAATCGATGCTAGATTGATAATAATTATTATAAGTATCTATCAAGTGTAAGTAACACAAAATAACTTTCATTAAAACAGTGTTATTGACACTGAAGTTCTATATGATGTAGTTGATTTGCATGCTCATTTTATTACGTTATACTAAAATATTTAAGTAATTTGTAGGTAACCAGCTATTTTTTTATTTTGTTGTTTTTAAATATTTCTGATAATCAAAGGACTGTTGTTATGATAAGCTTTAGAGATAAGTTTTAGAGATATTGGAAAGCCGTCCTAGGAATAGTTATTACAGTATTATTCACTTAAGGCATATAAATATTAAAGGATAATAATGCTTTTTTTTTTTTGTCGAGGGGGAAACCTTCAAAAGGTACCCGGTGCCGTGGGAGCGACACAGGGTTATGTGGGATTTTTACCGCACT